>JAEQBH010003048.1:0-246127 GCA_016808115.1 Tetrastigma voinierianum | reverse complement strand
ATATTGACAAAGATTAGATCACCATCCCAACTATCGAAATTCTATGTTATTTGAACTAAAAACTCATAGTGAAAGTTTTATCCAGAAAAATAATAGATCCTTGATTACTAACTAAAACTAGAAAATGAAATAATATGAAAACAACCAAAAATATAAAGAACAAAATACTGGATCTAATCTATTCCCTGTGAGAAGTAAACTATCGTTGAATGTAAATGAAACAGCCACCCTTGCCAATTTAAAATAAATTGCTCTATTATATTGATGGATCCGATTTGTCCAAGATTGCCTAAATGCAAAGCTGGATTTCCATCACTAAGAAGTTTTGCTTCTCTCAAGTCAAGAATCGAACCATTTACTTGTATTTCTCGTTTACAAGATCCGGTATTTTTCTTCAATACTTCACACCCATTTTCGATGATCAAGCAGATCTTTGCTTTCCTTCTCAGGATTTTTTCAAAAGTTCTACCACTTAATTGGTGGCTCATCCTTCGTATCTATTGGTCGTCCTTCCCTTGATTAGATCTCGCCAACATTGTAACAGAACCCCCTTAGATTAAGATGAACTCGACATTTATATTGCTGTCGCTCCAACTTCAATTATGAGCGCAATGGGTATTATCAAATGAACTTTCGTATTCAAGAACATCAATGGTAGCCCATACCCATAATGTAACATCGTTCACCAGAATCTCCATCTCGTGTCACGCAGAGGGCATTCTCTCGAAACTCGCAGCAAGATACACTCCTTAAACCGGGTATTCACACTACTATCGGGAACTTATCGATTCAAAACAACACCAAGTAAGTAATCCCAACCCAAATAATTTTCTCAATCGCTTTGCGTAAAATACTGTAACTAATCAGAATCAAATCCGGGCCAGAGCTGGCGCCCAATAGCTGTATTACAATTAAAGAAATGGAGCACCAATCACGCATACATCCATCGTAATCGCAATGAAACTCCGAGAGTTGAAACGAATTCCAAATTTGCGTCTAGATTTCATAAATCTTCAGCAAGTAATTTTAAGTGAAGAAACAATATAAACAACAAAAAATCCAAATACTGCTTTTGCACACTGGGCAGATTCGCATCCGTGAGCGAAATAAAAACAAAGAGTAAATTTACTCAACGAGGCACCAGTTCCTCTCCATTCCCTTTTTCTCTGGTAGTGAAGAAGGAAGCATTTACTATTCTAACACTGTCATTTATAACCTGTCAAAAGAAATTGGGCTCCAATCCCAAAAGTCTCCGGGTGGAATTCAAGAAGCCCGTCCTAGGTCGCACCTCGTCGGGTGTCGCGACCGAATTTCCCTTGCTCGCCTATTCAATCAGCGACCTTGTTACTTCATGGCACCGCATTCCAGTCGCTGGATTAATGGTAGCGACATCGCTTGTGGTAACGACCTTGTTGGCCTGTTTCTCAAGAATCATGTCGCTGATCACGCTTCAATGCTGCGACCAAGTGTCTTTCCCTTCTTCACGCATTCGAGTCGACCTTCCTTGCTAGACCAAGACGTCGCGACTTCGCCTTGGGTTGTAACTATATTTTATTTCTGACCGCCTAAGTTCTAGGTTGTGACTTCCTTTTTCTAGTCGTGACCACTTTTGATGTTCATTCCCTTCTTCCGTCCTTCAACCTCAATTCTGTCAACCCAATTTCTCCACCCTATTCCGCCCGCGAACCCCAAGGTGATAAGCCATAATTTAATGTCTTTTTCTAGTCGCATGTAATCCCAATTGCTCAAAAGTAGCTGTGACCTGGATTTCTTTCTCGCCGCTCTTCTTCGTGTCGCGGCCCGAATGAGTGGTCGCTACATCGCTTGTGGTCCTGATTAATAAATGGTCGCAACTTCGGGCCAAGGACTTCGCTTGACTTCGCCTGTGTTGCAAACCTCCTTTTTGTTCTCTTTCTAACTTAATTTGATTGCAACTTCAATCTTTCGTTGAGACTCAGCCCCCTTTTTATGTCGTGGACTCAATCCAAGACGTCGCGACTCCTCAAATGGAGCCCTTCATTTAAAAACTAGTTGCAACTTCATTTTCTTGGGTGACCTCCCTATGGTCATCGACCGATCCACGCCGCGACCGCTTGTCTTCACTGCCAGATGATCGTAGTGGTGTCGCACCGAAGATTCACTGAACACCCTTAGTCTCAACCACACTTCCTTTTCACGCAACCTCTTTCACTTGTCGCTCGTCATTCCGTCGCAAGCTCAACTTCAAGTCACGACTTCGCTTGCTAAGGTCTTCTATTTCTTCCTCAAGACCGACCAGATGTCGCGTGGACTTGAAATGATCGAACTAATGAGCTTCGCCGTGACTCATTTTCATTTGTCGCCTTCATTTATGCTTAAATGATCTCTTCGGCTTTTGCCGATTTTCACTGTCATTTTTCAGAAAATTAAATCGGAGTAAAATATCTCACATTTTTGCATACGAATCAACATTTATCTTGTAATATGCCTTAAAAATGGATTAAAATCAATATTTGAGACTCATCAATATTCGGTTGAGAATATAATTTGCAGAAAGAATTACTTCCCCCCACAAATTTTAAGGTAGTCCAGAACTTAATAGTAATGCATTCATCATTTATTTTAAAGTTCTATTATTATGTTCAGCAACCCCATTTTGCTGAGGTGAATAGGTGCGCCGTTGGTGTATTATACCATAAGTAAAAATCACCAAATAAAGCCATATTCACCACCTCTATCACTTCTTATTACTTTTGATTCTATTAAGTTGGTTCTCCACCTCATTCTTGAAATGTTGAAACATTTCCAATGCCTTCACCTTTACTTCTCAATAAGTAAACATACAAGATTCAGGCAACTACTCAATTAATAAGAAAATATTTCTACCACCTCTCGTTTGAATAAATTTCGTATCACAGATATATGAATGTATTAATTCCTAGAGGTTCACTACTTCTTCTAATGAGTGGAAAAGCAGCTCTTGTAAGTTTAGATTCCAATAATAAATCTCACATTTAAGATTTGATCTATTTGAAATTTAGGCACCTCCATATTAATTAATCTGCACAATGTATCATAATTAACATGTCCTAGTCTACCATGCCACACATTTGAAGATTCAAGCATATAAGCAGAAGACGTGTTCTTTTTATTGATATTCTTAATAGGAGGTACAACAGTCATTACATTCATTTTGAAGAGCCCATTTGTAAGACCCGAGAAAATTCCAATTTTCTGAAAAATGGCAAAATGGTCATTTCGGTACAAATCTAAAATTTTTCTAGATCTCGGATGACAAAACGGATTTCACCGTTGGAATCGTCTCGCGAAATCTAGCTGCCACGTCACTGGCCGACCCGAAACAAATAAATTTGTAATGCTTTTTCGAGGTACTAGGCTCAGCCGTGAAATGACATATGATGTGACAAAAGTCACCTATTACATGTAATCATGTGACATATGTTGCATGAGTAGAGAGATGATGGAAATGGACGGCCTAGATAGTGCCAAGTGTCAAAAAATCCAAGACTTAATGGACATAGAGGGAATTATGAGAATGTTTAATGAGGAAAAGACAAAAGAAATGATAAGGGTCATCTTCTCCGGGCAGTTAAAAGAGCAAAAACGTAATGGTAAAATTTGGAGATGGTGTGGCTTAGGGTTTTGTGGTTTTTAGAGAGAGGAGTTGCTTTCTGTAGATTCCACGATCGTGATCATTTGCCGACAGAGCAAGAAGTAAAGCCGTTTTACGCGTAAGCTACGCGTGGACAATCGAGCCTGTGGAGTTCCGACAACCCAAGAGGTGTGGATCTTTTCCTACTTGTGTTAATCTTTGTCTAAGAGCCATAGAGTGGTTAGGAATTTTCCGAGGCTTGTTTTTAACAGAATTCTGGCCTCAAAGCTTTCAACCTAGTGAGAAAATTCCTATTTAGGTGGTCGCAACGTGAACCCTGAGGGTTCACCGTCCACGTGAACAGTGAACTGAATATTTCAGGTAAAATTTTGCATGTTGAGTGATTCAAAATAAATTTCTTTGTGTTTCTTAATTAGCCCATGTGAGCTAATTAAAGTTATTGATGTGAATTTAATAACATGATTTGTTTGGATTAATTATGTTAATATATATGCATGTGAATATATTAGCATGAATGTCTTGGAATTGGCATCATGCATTCCATATGCACTGGGGCACCCTAGAATAACATGATCGGGAAGGCGGCACTCATTAGATGCCATTTTAGAAGAAAGCTGGGTTGTGGCTTTGGTATTATTATGTATGACATGTAGTAGAATTTTATAATTTAATATAGTTTGTATTAAGAGTAATGTAAAACCAACCATGATATATTTGGTCGGGATATTTATTTTGTGAGATTGATGTGGGCCCAAGTGGCCATTATTTTACTCGTGATGACCCCGTGGTCATTGCTGATTATCGACAAAGCCAGCACTTCGGGGTAGAGCTCTGCATAAAGAGGTGACTACCCGATTGTGGAGTGGTGCTCCAAGCCACACCGATTAGAGTGGTGTGTCGGTTATCTCGACATTCACGAAGTATTCCTACGTCACTGTTGTCAACTGAGACCTTGCTTTAGGAAGTAGTTGGTATTTAGCCTAGATTTTTAAATACCTAGAGCTTAGTGTCAATAAGTTAGGTATACGATTACTTAGGACTTGATGGGCACGAGTTAGATCACACAATCCTTGTGCACTTTGATGATTGATGTGTGATGAATTGTTGCGTATGAATTGAGATTGAAATTGTATGCTTGGTGAATAGCATAGGAATGATGTTGAACACTAGGGTTAGTGTGAGAACAAGTTGTTCGAGAAATTTTGGACAAAATGGTCTAGAATTAAATGCAAAAAAAATGGATAAAATAAATTTCAATAAATTTATTTGGGTTATTGGAAAATGAAAATAAAATAAAATTATATATATATATATATATATATATATATATATTTATTTATTTATTTATTTATTTATTTTGGGAGGTTTTCCAAGAAGGGGAATGAAAAAAAATATGATGTGAAGAAATTTTTCTAAGGTTTTACAGTGTGTAAAACTAGAAGAAAATGAATAAAATAAATTTTAATAAATTTATTTGGTTTACTTGAAAATGAGAAAAAAAAATAATAATAATAACATAATTTTTGGTACTTTGTTTTCCAAAGAAGATGAAATGAAAAAAAAAAAAATGAGCAGAGCCGAAATGGGCGCTTCATTTGAGTCACGATACAATGGATTGTATCATGACACAGGGCTGGGGAGGTATGGCCTGGCGCAGCCTAGCCACGACACTGGGCCAGCCGGCGCCCACGATACGACCGAGGCCCGCACACGGCCGAGGATACGCCACGTCTGCCAGCCGCGGCCTCGCCTGGTGGTGTCGTGATACAATGGTTTGTATCGTGGCTTGGGGCAGCACTTGTGTCGCAATAAGGGCTGCGATAGGGCAACAGCATGTTGCGACACGACCTGCGATACGGCCGGGCGCTGACACGCAAGACCAGGAATCCAGCTACGCGGTCTTTGCACTGATCGTGGGCGCCGAAATAACAAAGAACACGAGACGGGCTCGGGTCAATGATACTCGCCTGTGGAGGGGGCCACGACACGCCTAGCGCGCAGCCTGGTCCATGGGTGTGCACCTATGCACCCAACCCGCTTTAAACTTAGCACCGCTTCAGCCGTTGGGGATGACCGCTCATGAACATCAGTTCATGAACACTGTTCACAATATTTTTCAAAAAAAAATTAAATAAATAAATAAATAAATAAAATAAAATAAATCAAATCAAATCAACTGAAATGAAATAAAATCTTTTTAAAATGAAATTTCTAAAATAAAATTTTTTTGTGGTTAAAATGATTTAATGTGAAATTATTGTCTTCAGATTTGCGAATGCGAAGCAAGGACATTGTGTATGAAATATTTTTCTGTATATGAATAGAGTCTCGGGGCTGTAATTACGCCTTAGAGATACTGTATTGAATATTAACTTGCCATTTGACATGTGTAGGATGGGCTAGCCTGAGGGCGAGGGCGCAGGACGAGAGGGCGTCTGACGAGGTGCTGTACCTAAACACCACCTAAGATTTCACCGCCAGCCTTGCCGAGGCTAGTAGGATTACGCCGCCGCTATTGCTCAAAGCTAGTGTAGCAAGTAGCCAAAGAGATCCGGCACCTCCGTAGGTTTAGAGCACATCATCCTCCGACGCTCATAGGAGAGGAGATCAAATTGCGCAGTGCACTATTGTCTACGCAAGTCGAAGGTGTTGGGAGGCTACTGAGATTACCTCCGACACGACCAGATTAGACTAGCCGCTGCCCAGCCTAAAGGGCAGGAGCCCCAAGTATGGTGAATTAGGCAAAGACCTCAGAACCTAGAGGCAAATGATATGGGCAGAGTTTCATGAGCTGTTCATGGGTAAGTATTCTTCCTGACACTTCGCCACGCCAAGGCTCGTGGAGCCTTAACAAGGCGTGACGAAGGATCGTGATGGAGTATGTGGCTAGATTCACGTAGCTAGCCCAAAGATGATGACGATGCCACACATGCGGCTAAAGCCAGGAGATTCAGAATGAGCGAGGTTGTCCATCGGGGCGTGATTGTAGGATCCCTCGCCTACAAAACATAAATTCATGGTCGGACGTACTCGACCATAGAGAGAGATCGAAGATGCTCCTGAGCACCCCAGATGCGGTGTTAATAGTGAGGCGGAGAGTCATTTTCTTTCTAGTTCGTGGAAGAAGCCTGTGGCTTCTAGTTCACGAGTTCAAAGCCACAAACTATCCGGGCCAGACAGTCGAGTTTCAACAGTCAAGGTGACGGTGTGCTACCATTGCCAAGAGCTGACATAAGGAGATGTGATTCCCTAGAGGACAGTGGATCGGATTTCGGGACAACACGCCTCGCTAGCCATAGGGACAAGAGGGGTGCGCTCATTCCACCACACCCTACTATGGGTCGTGAGGTCGCTTCGGGCCGCAAGGTGCTATACAAGCACCTTCGGTAGCACAGATGGGCCAGAGGAGTCAGAGTGTGGGTCGAGGTCGTGCAATGCAGCCCGCAGGCAAGATGTTGGAGGACCTGGCGGGCATGCCCACGCCGGCCGTGCAAGAGGTTGAGCATGCAAGATCAAACAGGACATGCGGTGGTACGCTTATAATTCGCAATTATTTTTTGATCATGTTCATCATTGTTGCATCGCGTGATAGATTCGGGGCTTAGAGGTTGAGGCCTTTAGAGAGATGATGGGAAATTCTTCCCCGTGATCCGGGTGAGAGTTGGTCGATGTGTCGAGATCGTGAGTCGTGGTTCTCGCTGATTCGCCATGGCTGACCTTAAAGGTGTAGACATATTGGGTGTTGATGTCATTCTTGACACGGATGATTACTGCTCATCGTTGTCACATCAGGACCTTAGGTGGGTTATCATACCTGACACGGTCTTGGAGTTGTGTGAGACTACATATGCACGTGGTTGGATGCGTATGTGTGTGGAATTTCGGGACGAAATTCTTTTAAGGAGGGGAGAATGTAAGACCCGAGAAAATTCCAATTTTCTGAAAAAGGGCAAAATGGTCACTTCGGTAAAAATCTAAAATTTTTATAGATCTTGGATGATGGTGCGGGATTTCACCGCTGGGAATCATCTCGCGGAAATCTTAGTCGCCACGCCAAATTTCGGCCGGTTTCGGTACGCTAGAATTTGCACGTTTTTCGAGGCAATGGGTGTCAGGTTCCGTAAAACGACATATGATGTGACAAAAGTCACCTATTACATGTACTCATGTGACACATGTTACATGAGTAGAGAGATGATGGAAATGGACGGCCTAGATAGTGCCAAGTGTCAAAAAATCCAAGACTTAAGGGACATAAAGGGAATTATGAGAATGTTTAATGAGGAAAAGACAAAGAGTCACAGCGGTCATCTTCTCCTGCAGTGACAAAAACGCAATGGCAAATGGAGATGCAGTGGCTTAGGTTTTGTGGTTTTAGAGAGAGGGAGTGGCTTCAGGGATCACCATCGACCACTCCGCTCGACAGCAAGAAGTAAAGTCGTCGACGCTGGGCGAGGGCTACGCTGCGGACACCGATGAAAATCTCGACAACTCCAATAGTAGGGATCTTTTCTACTTGTGTTAATCTTTTGTCTAAGAGCCATGTATGGTTAGGAATGTTTTCGAGGCTCGTTTTGGTACGTAAATTTGGGCCTCAAAAAGCTTTGAACCGAAAGCGAGAAAATTCCTATTTTGTAGGCCGCGGAACAAAGAACCCGAGGGAGCCACTGCTCAGGAATAGTAACCCGATGGTTTCACTGTTCGTGTGAATAGTAACGTGAATATTTTTGTGTGAAATTTTGTGATGTTGAGTGATTCAAAATGAATTTCTTGTGTTTTCTAATTAGCCCATGTGAGCTAATTTTGGTGTTATTGATGTGAATTTAATAACACATTGTTTGATTTAATTATGTTAATATATATGCATGTGAATATATTGAAGCATGAATGTTCGAATTGGCATCATGCATTCCATATGCAATCAACTGTAATATTAGAGCGAGTGCATAACATGAAAGAAAAGGAAATGAAAATGTTTAGAAAGGAATTTCAATGGATACTTCCTGAGAATCAGGTTATATGGTCCAACAATTACACGCTTGAGGAGCCCATGAATTGTTTCGTGGCTGCTCCTCCAACACATTCACCCTGAGGGTAGTCCAATACTTTTACCGAACAAAGCGAGTGAGTTTTCGAGAACAAAAGATTTTGTTTTGAAAACCGGATATTTTTACTTTACATTCCTAGCTTTTAGCATATGTGGAGGAGTCGGAGACAGATTACGGGATACTGCGTAGACATTCGAGAGTTCATGTAATTGCTTGAATGTGTTTGTTTTGCCATGCATGTGCACTTAGCGGAGTAAACCCATGTAGGAAATTATCTTCGCTGGCTTTGCTCACCTGTCGAGTGGATCACAATTTCGTGTACAAGGAGCTTATCGAAGGCGATTAATTCATTAGGAGGTCGTTTTAGAAGAAAGCCTGCTGTGGCTTTGGTATTATTATATGACATGTATTAGAATTTTATAATTTTAATATATGTTTGTATTAAGAGTAATGTAAAAACTCTTGAATCATGATATATTTGGTCAGATATTTATTTTGTGAGTATTGATGCAAATTCAAGTGGCCATTATTTTACTCGCATATAGACCCTGTGTAGTCATTGTTGATTATTGGGACAGTTTGTATCTAGGTAGATTCTCGTATAAAGGAGACTCTACCATTTTACTACTTTAATTTTGCTTAGATGGCTAAAGCTTCCTGGGACGGGTACTGGCTATGGGTCTGAGTCCCCTAGGCACTAGAGGGTTTACTTAGTTGGTCACTCCAGGGTCCTGTGGAATTAGTCGAGGTGTGTAAAACCCGTGAAAATTTTAAATTTAAATTTTTCAGAAAAATGGCAAAATGATAATTTACCGGAATAGCCCCGGAGGAAAAACTTTGATTTTTCTATATCAAGGATGATGAAACGGATTTCATCGTTGGAATCATCTCGCGAAATCTAGCTACATAGTCAAATTTCGTTGGATTCCGAGAAAGTAGAAATTTCCCATTTTTTGAGGCATCGAGTGTCGGGTGATATATGACAAGCCATGTGTCAAAATGCATGTCCTTCTACACATGGCAAGCCATGTGCGTGGCACATGGCAAGCTATGTGTCAACATGCTAGGGGTTTGGAATGTTATAAATATGGGGGGTTCACAACAAGTGGAGAGCAAAAACGGAGAGAAAAGAAAGGAAAGAGAAAAAGGAAAGGAAGAGAAAGGAAGGAAAGAAAAGAAAGAAAAAGAGAAACGAAAGAAGGAAGAAAGGAAAGGAGGAAGGGAACCAGAACCAACGTCGCACAGGGAGTAGAACCAGATGGAAAAGGACTCAGAACTGCGCTACGAGAGGTAGGTTTCCTCCTACTCCGGTTATTTTACGCATAGGGACCACGCAATGGCCTAATCCGCTTCACCCCCACTCAGGCGAATTTAAGATGTGGTTTGGTTGTTGTCAGGTGATCTGTCAAAGACCAGCTTCACGGGTTTCGGACTATCCAAGACTAAAATTGATCATGGGTTCCGTGACGGAAAATCCCGAGCAAATGAATCCGGGGTGTGCCCAAATTCCGCACACTTGCGACCGGCCGCCATTAACTTCGAACAAACATAACTTTCTGCTCGAATCCATTCACGCGGTTTCGGACTCTACTAAAGCTTAGTGAGTCTAGAATTTAATAATATGAAGTGCTTAGCCAAAAAATAGGCTGGATCATGGACAGTTGAGGAATGGTCCGCCTGCTCTAACTTCGCTTAATCTACAGACCGAAATGTTCTGGGTCGCTGTATGCCCCGAAAGTAGGAATTGCGTGTTGGATGTTTTTGTGTGGTATTGATAAAAGCTAGACTTTTTAGACTAAGTCCAGATTATTTCTGAGGCCAAGCATGGCCGAATTTGGCGGCCGTGAATGGCTAATGTATGTTATCATTGTATATTGAATAACATGCTAAATCTGTGAAATTATGCGATATATGTGTGATAAAAATGGAAATAATTATATGTATTAAATATAATTTATCCGTGACACTTGACATGTAGTGTAATGATATGTTGCATGTGACACGTAGCGTACATGTAGGCAAGAAATGGCATGCAATGACATTTGCATTGCATTTATGCACGAGACATCACGTCGAGTTAGGTGTGAGTGCATGGTTGGGGTCGACACTGTGTTGGTGTTTGATGTATGTCGTGAGGATATGGTTAATAGACACTGTATTTGGTGTTCGATGGTGAGCTCAGTAAAATGGGACAACGTCCAAATTGAGGCTCACGGTTGCATGACATGAAAAGTACATGTGTAAATGGGTGAAGCAAGTAGGATGTGACACCCCTAGGTGAAAAAAACCCGGTATATGGTTTAGACATGAAACCACATGAAAGCCCGAAAAATGTTAGATAAGCGCAAGGCCGTCTGCTGAGAACTCTAAACTGCGGGCCCACAAATGCATAACACACAGTACTTGTAAGGAAATAAGTAGGCATTGGGGGTATCCAATGTGCCTAGAATTACAAAACAAAAGCTTGTTTTAGAAAAGGGCCGTGCGGACGCCCTGGACGATTTTTCACACTCGCATACGCGGGCGTGAGGAGTCGGCTTAGGACTCAAGATTTGAGTCATGAGGAGCATACTGCATTTATGACATGTAGACATTCGTGCACAAACAGATATATAGGTAATTAACGCTGTGATTTTGTTTTAATGGGCATTTCGAGTTGCTCTTAGCGGAGTAGCCTCGTAGGAGATATATCTACTAGGCTTTGTTCACCCCGGCCGTGGGACCACCCTTCAGTACATCGAGAAGACGGCGCCTCCTTCGAGGCCGTGAGGCATGAAGAAGGCCAGCTGTGGCCTGAGAAGTATTTTTGTAAAATATATTAGAACAATCTAGTTTTAATATATTTTGGCATGTAAAAGCAAAGAGCTGCATCAAACCTTGTAAAATATTATAAGAATTGTATATTCAGAAGAAAATATACAAAAGCTACCACTGACACTCATGGTTGATAAGTTACAACTGACCAGATTGGTGTGTCACAAACAGGTATCTGAAGATAATGGACTCCTGTGTTTTAGGTCACAATGTGTACGTAGTTGGCCCAAACATCCATGAAGTTATAATATATATATATATATATATATTCTTAATGCTATTTTTCTTTTCTTAGTATTTTTTAAGAACTAATCGCAACCTAAATAGAAACTTTATGTCACCGCAAATCATATAAACTTATAGGGACATCAGTATAAATGATGTTAAGTTTGATTAACATTTTTAAATTAAACTCGACAAATAGATTATTCAAAATTATATTAAAAAAATGAACGAGTTTACCATTACTAATACTTTTCTATCGCTAAAACTAGGTAGTGATAATGTTTATGGATTTTTTAATTTTATTCAATTATTATCTTTAGTTTAATTTCCTTCTATACTTCAAAATATTTTCATAAAAGCTAAAACATTATTAAAGGTTATTGAATAAAAAAAAACCTTTTAAAACTATTATTTCAACTATTATCTATAACTTTAAAAAACAAGTAAGTTATTTCTCTTTAGTGGTCATTTTGAATATATGAAGGAAGTCATAATTTTGTTGGCAATTTATGGACCAATGAAAATTTTAAAATTTTCATATGCAAGCTTCTTCAAATAAAAATAAAAATTTCTAAATTCAAAATGAAATTCATGATAAAGATTTAGATAGGTATATAAATTATGATCTAAAGAGACTTGTTGTTTAAACATAATCCAATTGTTTCAACATTCAACAACAAACAATTAATTTTTCACAAATGACTAATTTTTCTAACATGGTAATAACTTTACTTTTCAAACGAATAGTATTTTATTTATTTTCATATATATATATATATATATATATATATATATATATATATATATATATATATCTTCAATTTTTTTAAACACAATCCAATCGTTTCAACATTCAACAAAATAATTTTCTTTCAGATATCAAAATTTATATATGATGAATAACTTCAGATACAGATTCAATATAGTGCCATGCCTAGACATGGTGTCATGCCATACTGGTACATGCCTCGATAGTGGTGCCTCGACTCATCATTCATGCTTAGGACACTACTCCCCATTTAGGCTCATGTCTGCATTTAAATGTGTCTCAAACTTAGTGTCATGCCTAAACAGGTGCTCAAATTAGTGTCATGCCTAGACACAATACTTCACTCTAGTGCCTCGTCTGCACACCTGGGCAAGCTCTGGGCTTAATGCCATGGCATGCCCAAGCATGGTGTCCTAGCTTAGGCCCGCCTGTGCACCTGTCTGGCCTAATGTCTTGCCTAGATTGATGCCCGCCCAGTGCCGCATGCCTATACACGGTGCCTGCCTATGCCTTGCCTAGGAACTGCCCCCCGCCAATGCCCACCTAGACATGGTGCCTCGAATCTCAAAGGCCTCCTGTGACAAGGTGCCCTCGACCCCAAGGCCATGGTATGCCCACACAGGTGCCCCTCGGCATAGTGTCATGCCCAGGACACGCTTGCCCCTGGGCCTAGTGTCACAGGACACTCAACCCGGTGTCCGTTGACAACCCGTCAATCCGCAGAGGTAATACCGCGGAACATAGGTAACCCGATACTATTCACGAAAATCGGGCGGAGTCTCCCTTGTACGAGGAGCTCTACCCGAGGTACCTAACCTATCCCAATCAACATCATAAGACATAACATGAGTAAAAACGGCCACTTGAGCCCATACAACAATACTCATCAACATACCAACTATATACCATAGCTTCAAGAGTTAAAAATTGTTTATACAACATATATTGTACCTCTAGAATTCCTAATACATGTATAATTCATCATAAACACCAAAACCACAACCCGGCTTTCTTCCATCGCCCTAGGATGACTGCCTCTCGTGCGCTCCCGTACCCGAAATAATATAATTCCTCGACAGGCGAAGCACGCTCCAAGAAGGGAATCACCCTAAATTTGCCATCACCTAAGTACATATGCAATGCTCCTATGTAAACACACACTCAAGTAAATGCGTGATTCTACTTAAATGTCTACATGACCAACTCATGTCCAGAGTCCTCACCGACTCCCTCACACCTGCCTAAGTCATGTATGAGAAAAACATCATTTTCAAAACAAAACTTGTTGTTTTTTAAATTACACTACCGACGTGTCGGTAAAAATATGGGACTACCCTCCGAGGCGAATATGTTGGAGAACTTCCTGAAACAATCATGGTCCTCATCCGAAGTGATCTGTTGGACTGTCTCCCAACCCCATTCTTTGGAAAATCATCCTGCAGCCCTTCTAACCATTTTCATTTGTCCGTAAAATCCATGTCATGCACACACCCAGTTTCTAGGTTACACGTGGTGCATATGAAATGCATTACGCCATTTCAACACAATTTATATAACACGTGCAAATATATCATCATATGATACATAACAAATCACATAAAACATGTACATTCATCATCAATTTCACCAAAAAAATTAGCTCATGGGCTAATTTATGTTCACGAAAGCAATTCGATTTGAATTACTCAACCAAACATTATTTATCTCACACAAAATATTTCGTGAATAGCTATTCATGTGAACAAAACCCTAAGTTACTGCTCTCACACAATCAACCTCAATATCTATTCCACTTTAGAACCCGAATTTCATAGCCATTCCCGACCTCATACACACCACAATACAATTTATTTACAATTGAGTGAAATAAACCTCCAAACAGCCCCAACACGCCCCTGACCAGACAAATGGGCTTCAAAAATTACAACAATCTTGCTCCAAGATTCGGGACTCCATCAAAACACGGCTCAAGGCAGCCTCAACCCAACCGAAACATTCACAAAACACTTAAACAAAGTGTAACTTCGCGAGAAGAACCCTACCTCATGGGTTTGTCAAACTCCTCAAACCTGGTGACCCACACGGTGCATTTCGCACGAACCGCTTCCTTCTTGTCCCGACGACCCGACCTGGCCTGATCTCCCGTAAACCTAGAGAGAAGTCACTCACTCTCACTCTAAAACACAAATCCAGCAACCTACTGCATCTCCATTCTCCCTTCATGTTTTTGGCTTCTTTTTGAAGGATGAAGATGACTCCTATCGCGGCTTCGCCCTATTATCATTTAACTTTCAAAATCGCCAATCATTTCTCTCGTGTCCTGCTCGATTCGACATTCGGGGCACTATCTCTACCGTCCCATCATCTCTACTACGCAACATGTGTCACATGATTACATGTTCTAGGTGGATTTTCGCCACATCACATGTTGTTTACTCAAGACCCGTAACTCGATGTCTCAAAACGTAAATTCGACCGGCTCTGACCCGACGAAATTCAACGTGTTAGTTGGGGGATTTCCACGAGACAATTCCAACGTTGAAACTGCTTCGTGATCCGGGAGATCTGGGTGGAAAATCTCTTCGAAGCCTTGACCGAAATTACGATTTTGCCATTTTCCCGTAAATCGGACTTTTCTGCCTACGCCATGCCTGACAAGGTGCATCGTCTAATACAATGCCTAGACAAGATGCCCCGACCTAGTGCCTTGCCTAGACATGGTGCCTCGGCCTAGTACCTTGCCTAGACATGATGCCTCGGCTTAGTTCCCGTCTAGACACAAGTGTTCCCAGCCAGTTGACATGCCTTACACTATATCCCGCCTAGAATCTGTGCAAGAAAGATTTTCCTTTGATTCTCTCTATCTTCAAATTCTTTCATTTAGGATCAAAATTCAAAAGGTTATTAAAAAACAATCTTAAGAAAGTGTTTTTGATTTACAAACGTAATTGTATGATTTTATACAACTATTTTTTTTAACTATGAAACCTTTTTTTTCTCATATGAAGTCATTTTGCCGATCTCATTTTTGTTGATCCCATTTTCAAGCTCACTTATTATGGTTTCCACTTTTCAATTTTCAATATGCTTAATTTAAAGATTTGACTGTTATCTTAGGTAATTTTTCTTCCTGAAATTTTTGTGGAGAAGATAATATATTATTATTATTTGTTTAGTTGGGGGTTAGTTTCCATTGTTTTTAGGAAGATTCTATTTTAATTTAAGGACCAAATTTTACACTTCTACTTCAAGCCACATCAACAAAAGTTTTGAAGTTGGCTTTTTAGTTTTTTTTTTTTTTTTTTCCAAATAAACATTTTAATAAAAAGTTTCCTACCTTGAAATTAAAATGTCAAAAAAAAAAATTAAAAAGTTTCCTTTTAAATAAAAAATTATTTCAAAGAAATTAAATTGATTTATTTTATGGCCACCTGCTTAAGTTCATTGTCATTAATTTTTCTTTTTTCTATTTTTTCAAAGATTCAATTTTACATCTTTTTTCTCATCCTAAATTCACTTTTTTTTTTTTTTTCATTTTTAGTATTTTGTATTTTTGACCCGAGCAGAAATGAGATATTGTTAGATCGCAAAAAGTTTTATTCAAAGTGATTTTCTTATAGTCAATTAAATTGAAAGAACTGAACTAAGGAAGTTAATTTCTTCTTGATGTGTTTTATGCTTTTAACTTCCAATTCTTTTAGCAAATAATTTCTCACATAATATGTGTTGCTATTATTGTATCAAATACGACATTGTCATAAAATTATGGATTACTTCAAATTTTTTCTGGAAGAATATTTCTTGAAATAAAAAAGTTTAGAATATATGATTAACTAGGATTATATATATATATATATATATATATATATATATATATATATATATATATATATATATATATATATATATATATATATATATATATATATATTTTAAAACATATTCCTTACATTTCATAAAATCAAAATTAGTGTTTTGAAGAGTGTATATATATATATATATATATATATATATATATATATATATATATATATATATATATATATATATATATATATATATATATATATATATTTTTTTTTTTTTTTAAAACATATTCCTCACATTTCATAAAATCAAAATTAGTGTTTTGAAGAGTGTCAATTTTTTTTCTTTTAAATTTTTATTGGGTTAGATTTCCTATTGATTCATTATATCAAATATTTACTTTTGTATTACTACGTTGTGGGGGCAATTGCTGCAATTATTTAAGAAGTGAAATTACATGATTAGCACCATATAATACAAAAATACTAAGCATTTCAATTGATGATCTCCCAAATTTCTTAATGTTCATGTCAATATTTCTTAAGAAAAATGATATTCTAGTCTAAATTAATTAATTATCACAGTTTTAGGGTGAAAATTTATCCTTGAGGATTCTAATGGTGATCAAAATACTTTTTTTTATCCATTTCTTTATATGATCTAGTTTTTATGGCATATCTTTAATTGCTTAAAAAAATTTATATAATTTTTGCATTTCTAATTTTTATAGAAGAAAGAATATTATGACTTCCAATACACATGGATGCTGTTTAAAGAAAAAAAAAGATCTTCATTTACACAACCTAAACATGATACAATGGATTTGTGTTTTCAGATATTTATAGGTTGTTATTTTAGTTCCGTCTTACTGCTATTTGAGTGATAAAATGATAGTGCGAGAATGCTATTTGAGTGATAACATGATAGGGCGAGAATGGAGTATTGGAGGAAATTAAAAAGTCACGATTAAATTGTAACATTTTAACCATTTGAAGTCGCGCCACGTTTGGTTTCTGAATTTTGAAAATTTGAATCTCTGAATTTTAAAAGTTTGAAGTGGTGATGATTCAAACATCGTTTTCATTCGTGAAACGATTTTATTCGTGAAGGGGAATCTATAAAAGAGAGAGTAACTTGTATAATACCCAGAGTTCATCAAGTTTGTACCCAAGGTTTACTCCTATGGTGCTTACAGTTTACTAATTGCAAAACAAACAAGTGTTAGTAAGACTCAGGTGATACTTTGCCAGAGACCACATTACATATAGATTGTACCTAATATTTTAAATGTACTATACCCTTGATACATTATGGTTGTACTAAAATTAACTTATGTAGTACCCAAAGTTCATAAGCTACAAAGGTTTAACTCATATGGTACTACAATATTTATTGCAAACAAACAAGTGCTATTAGTAGTACTCTATATATACCCCGTTTGAATCACATATATTTTAAATTGTACCTAAGGTTTAAATGGTTTGTACTCTAAAATACATTTTGGTTGTCCCATTATACGTTATCGTGCACCTATCCTCAATAACATTAAGCCTTAATAAACACAATGTCAAAGAAATGGTCATTGTATAACAGGTTTATGACAAATACATGTAGGCGTATACCTTAATAACATTGCTTCCAAAAAAACATAATATGGAACAAATAACCATTTTATTATTGTTCAACAATGTAGGAACCTAGAAATCTAGAGTTCACACCAAAAACACACCCTTTTTTAGACAATTATTCACTTGAAATTACAACAATGTAGTAAATGTGCTCTCAAGAAGCACCAAAAACCCACCTAGAGCATAGAAATTCAGATGAAGACAACACATTTTACAAAACACTAGTGTTTGGTGAGTGAATATCGTTTAGAGGGCGAGAGCTTCTCAAGATGAGGGTGAAAGTGGAGACACCATGAGCAAAAAGAGGGAGGGATCAAATCAGGTTGGGAGGATACGCAATTTTTTCTTATCTCACTCTAGGTCATGCTTTAGAGGATATGGAAAACTTTTTTGAACTCAATTTTAGGTCGTGCTTTTAGAGAGGATCATAATGAATATGAAAGGGAGAGACAGGAGGGGGAAAGCAAAGTGACGCCCAACCTCCGGTGGGAACCTTTTTTTTTTTTTTTTCCATTGGGGAAGAAATATGTCGTGACAGAAATTCATCACCACACTACCATCTCCCGCACGCCCAAATTCTCGTGCGCCGCCTCACTGTGAGCGCCCGGTCTATCCACGCTACAGATGGCCCACCGATCGCACGCAGATGGCCTTCTTTACGCCAACATAGCGCCACACCGGTCACTACAAAGCTAGCCTCTATCAGGCACACACCCACCTAGTTGTGACGCAGTGCCTTAACCCACTGTCGACACATAGAACGCTATGTCGCGACATGGGAACCCTATGTCTTTGAACTTTCTTTCGCGACGGAGGGTTCAACAACACCCTACAGACACAAGCTTAAGCAACTCCTTCATTGTCAGACATCAAATTCCTTATCATGACGTAAATTCTTCTTAGCCTTTGCCCCAAACTAACGCATGAAGAAAATACTGCCACATAAGAAAATACTCATGCACATAAATTCTCTTTACCTTGGCCAACTCTGTCGCGACATAAAAATATGTTATCGCTACATAAAAACTCTTGGTCTTGACCAAACTCTATCGCGACATGAAAACACTTTTAACGAACATAAGATCCCCCGCCAAGGTTGAAACTCTGTCACACATAAATGCTCACACGACATAGAAACTCCCCGCTCGACCAAACTCTATCAGCGCGACACAAAACATTGCGCGACAAAGAAATCCCCGCCAAGACTAAACCTCGTTGCAACACCGGCTGGCAAACACCTATACTCTTACTGCGGGCAATCTCTGGCCAAGACAAGGAAACCTCTATCGCTATTACGAAAATACCTACGTCAGCGACTAAGAACCGCTTGCGCTGAGAACCCTGGCTCTTCGCGACATAAGGAATCCCTGCCGCAACACAGACTGTAAACTCAGTTGCAACCGTGTCTCTATCGCGACCTAAAACTTCGCCCAACTTATAATAGCGCCTTTCCGCATTTCTCAGAACACCATTCCGATGAGGTGTATAGTACATGTAACTGTAGGGGCGCATATGTGCACCAAGTGCCATTGTAAAGATAAAATTGTAAAGTTTTAAAGAATTGTGGCACTTTTGCAATTACAAAGTGAGGTGAAAGTATACTACGAAAATTTAAATAGTAAAATAATAATAATAAATTGCCGTTCAGTAGTTAAAATTCTAGATCTCGATGATCAAACGAACTCGCGCCGTTAAGTTCATCTCGCTGAATCTAGTATCAGAAAGTTTCGTTAATTCCGATACGCCTAATATTTTACGAATTTCTCAGCAAATCTAGTATAGAGTGAAACCCGAAACGGATTTCTGAAAAATTCAAAAACAAATATTTAAAGAATATTCAATTAGGATAAAGTGAAATCAAACCCGATAAAATAAATTGCTTTCTGGAAATTAAACTGATCAAGAGTGAAAGAAAAGGGACATGTGGGTCCCACTTAAAGAAAAAGAAAAAAAAAAGATGAAAAGCAAAATGAAAGGAAGGAGAGACAGACGGGAGACAGAAGGTGCGTCCTGGGAGAATTTTTATTTTTCTCTATTATTTTTTTTACTTTCTTCTCGTATCTCACCTAAATCACCGTCTGATTTCGCCAGTAAATAACGAAAAGTGCTTTACGCGACGAGGGCTACGCGTGGGTACAAAAAAAACACGGGATTTCACTGAGAATTCAGGTAAAAATTCGGAAAAATCTAAATTTTTAGTTTTTCTCAGATTTACGGAAATCGGACCGTAGGCTTTTATCGAAGCAAAATGCAAAGTTGGACTACTGAAAGAGAAAGCTACGCGATAGGTATCATTGCTAGCCTTTGTCAAACTTTTAAAGGTAGAAAATTTACCTACTTCTAGGTTATTTCAAGCCTAAAGGCTATGTATTGCCTTGAAAATTTTATAGCCGTGAGTTAACAAAACTCAAATCCCAAAATTTTTAGACTGAGTTTAGGAATTTTTGGGACTGTGTTCGGACAGTCCGGGCTGAATTTCGGGACTGCTTGATCAGCTTTGCTGAAATTTCAGAGTGTAGTCGAACAAGCTCCGACACTTCCAGCACTCTATGGAAAGTCCCGAAGTTAATCATAAAACAGAGATAGCTTTTTATAGGCATTTAATGTAGGGACATTTGGTCAATTTCACATCATATTATCGGCGTATATATTGAATGGGACTAGCACGTAGTTTTGTTAGAATCGGTTCGCTCGATATAGTCACTTTGAAAGCCCCGCAGACAAGCGATGGCAACGCTAAAACTGGTGGGCATTTTTCGCATTTTGTATGGATTGTGTAGGCGATTTGAGCATCCGACGAGAATCCAGAGTGCTTGGACAAGATTTGAAAGAAATAGTCGAGAAAGGTGGGGTACTAAAACTGGCCAAAACGAAAGTGTTAAAATTACAAGTTTGTTAAGTGCTTGAAAATATAAATTTATAAAGCATTTTTTTAATTACCCTGTTATACCCAAATATAAAAGTTTGATTTCAAAGATTTAAAGCAGAACAAATGGCCTCATGAAGAAAACCCCTATGCACTCGCTTCTAACACAGATGTATTTTGATTGCGGCATATAGTTACGATATTACTAACTATACGTCTGGCCCAAGAATCAAAGGGGATCTAGAATATATATATGAGTCACTCGCACATTCATGGTATATAGTTAGCGCGCTGACTTAGTACATAGTAAATATGTTAGTCTGAAAGTTCCATCGAAGCATTTCTATCCCGAGGTTTCATTATTATGCGTATCCCAATGTTCACCTGGATCATCTTTAGCCGTGTAGTGTTCCGAGGTTCACACAATGTTCCGAGGTTCATGGTAACAGCGTCTAGGTATTTCGTAAATGGGCCACAAGGGGAAGGTACTTGATTTCCAAAAGATAGTATTTTCGTGATATTAACCACCACTAAAACGCTGCCACAGTAGTCAGTTTAATAGTTTTTAGAAACGTAAATAGTTTCACGCTTCGTAAATGGTTTTCATAGCAAAAAACTCGCAGCCATAAACAGCTTTACTACCATTTCGTACGCATTTTCATATTGGGAGGTACATACAAGCAGACAACAAACATTTAGAACTTATAGTACTCTCACTCGAGTCTGCTTTGGCTCACGCTTTATGTTTTAAAATAATTTTTCAAAGTGAGGGTGTTAGCTCGAAGATCTTTCCAGATCTCGCTCCTGACACAGTGTTGTGATTATATATAAGATAAGGTGTAAAATTAAAATAGTAAAGTTAAAATGTGGTTTTGTATATGTAAATATCATTTGTAAAATATGCATGCATGGTTTTGAGAAAAACAAATATGATGAAATTTTGTCAGATTGATTCTTATCTTATATTCTTGATGAGGATCGGGAGGTCCCTTATGATCAGAAATGATTTGGAAAATATTGGGAGTATTTTTTATATACGTGATTTTTGTATTTCGTCAATTCACCTTGCGTCGTTATGCTCATTTTCTGCAATCCAAAGGTGTGTGATTTTTGATAGAAAAATGAAAATTTTTATAACCCACGTTTTCCAAATACAGTTTCAGCAGTTTTTACGGCTTAGCTTCATGGGTAACTCACACCCGAGCGAGTCTGACCGGGAGGTTACTGAGTTGGGCCATGATTTCCGGCCATCAGGAAGGGGTCTCATTGCTAAGATATTAGAGTAGTTTTAGGCGATAGTTCAATTGCTACAGTTTGCCAATATTTCCTATAGAATATTATTTTTATAATGATTTTGCTATCGCGAACCTTACATTGCTCGCTAATCCTTGCATGCATCGATATTGAAAAGTGTCATCGACCTTTTAATCTTGTACCACAGCATTATGTCTAGACGAGGTCGTAGAGGTCGATCTAGGACTTCCGCACCGGAGGCACCACCAGAGAGATATGTTAAGAACACCCCTAGATCTGAAAATGCTTCAATGAATCAGCCCCCAGCAGAACCATCGAGGGCCGCAGACCCAGGTGGCGGTACCTTGACAATGGATCAAGTTATACAGATATACAGAGGCTACCCGCCGTCACTGAGCCCTGCATATAAGGTCAGGCATGATAGTCGCCTATAAAATTGGGGGCTAAAACTTATGATGGTACCGACGACCAGAGGCTGCATTTATGGCAGACAGTTGAAGGCTCTAGCTATTATACAGACGACATGAGGTCTTTCCAACACTTAGCAGAAAAATGTGACATGGACGCGAGGTCCTTCCACCGACACGGTAGAGACACAGGTTTCCCGTGTTTACTAGGATACAACAAAGCAAAGCAAGTAAAGAATTTTATGAAAAGCCTGAGGCTGCACTAAGGGTAGAAAGGACGCTTTAAGCCAACTCAGGGCGGCCGTGACAAGAAGTAGAAATTAACACTAGTCGCCTGCACTCACCGCCTAGTAGAAAGAAAGGAAAGAAAAAGAAGTGGACCGCGAGGCTCGTGGACGAGGAAAGTAAAGATTTAGCCAGGATCCATTCGACGTTGTGCCCCAGTGAGGTGGGTAGATCTAGATCATCTTTCCATCGTGTTCCTACATGTCGAGAGTGCATCTCGAGAGTGCATGATGAATATGACAGATGTTTCCACGCGGTAGGAAGGTCACTTTATCCGAGATTCATGCAGGTTGGCAGAGCTCATAGTAAAGTAAAGATTCACCCCAGACAAGCGGTCCACAAAATGGGTAGTAGTGGTTCGTGCAGAGGTGGCGTGACAAAGACTGTGCAGAGGTCGCTTAGGGTGGAGGAGGCAAAGACTCGATTAGCCGCCGCAGTGGTACTGCATCAGCAAGCCGAGTGCATTTACAAATACACAACCGAGGCATATGCATCACCGTGACGTGATTACCGGTATGATTTCATTTTACTGATCACATGGATATGTGATTGTAACTGTGGAGCCACTCATTCATTTATTTCAAGATTCATTCACCTAGAGGTACCAGATAGAGTCCCAAAACTATAGATGGTCGGTTTCCTTGCATCTAATGGGATACTAAGATATCCTAAAGGAAGGCCTGTGTAAAGCAGATTGGTGATCCGTAATAAGGATTTTCCGCAAACGTACTTTGATAAGTGTTAGGTATCCATGATTGATATAATCTCGGGGGTATGGACTGGTTATCCGCATAGAGCCACCTTAGATTGCTATAAGAAAAAGAAGTAAGATCGGGTTCGACTAGAGGAACCGTGCGTGATATTTCGGGAATCGTAAGATAGATCGCTCTCTAGTCTGACACGCCATGACCGCCTTGAAAATGCTTCCGTAAAGGTCACGGAAAGTTATTTCGTACTGTAGTGGATGAGACAAGAGGGGACACTACTGAAGACATTTCCACAACTAAAGAGTTTCCAGATGTCTTTCTAGATGATATGCTTCACACCCTCGGGACAGAGCACTGAAGCTTGTTATTGAACTAGTTCCGTGGACCGAGCCGATATCCATTCCTCCATACGTAATGGCGCCACAGAGTTGAAAGAATCAAGGCACACCGAGGAATTGCTAAGGTGGCTTCATCCACCTAGTACCTCACCATGGGAGCTCCGCCTCTTCGTAGCGAAGAAAGCATGGAAGCTTACTTCGTTGTGTATAGACCACAGATACGATCCAGCAACAATACGCAACTAGTATCCGGCTCCTCAGATATGAGCTTATCAATTCAATTGGTATGATCTCTGGAGACTTAAGATTGACCTAAGGTCGCTACCATCGCTTGAGGGTCCGAAGAATGATAAGCTCGAAGACCGCCTTCAGACAGATACAGTCACTACGAAGTTCCCAAGTATGCTATCTGATTCACTTAATGCCCCAGCTGCTCATGGATTGATGAACGTGGTATTCAAATCAGAGCTTACAGCGCCAGATCAGTCTATTGATGACATTCTAAAGGTACTCAGCGCCTAGAGGAACATGCAAGAGCATCCCACGCATTGCAGATTCTTAGAGCCACGATACGCTAAGTTTAGTAAGTGCCGCTTTATTGGACAAAGTAGCTTTCTGCCAAGGTCATTTCAAGCAGATGTATTAGTGTGTGGATCCTCGTAAGATCAGCTTATGTTGAACTGAATCCGCCCCACGAATGTTTCAAGTCCAGCTTTGATTGGTATATACGAAATTTGTCGAGGGATTTTCAAAGATACAACCCCGTGACCAAACTATTGGAAAAAGGATCATACCAGTGGTCGATACCCGCCAAGATAGTTGAGGAGCCGGTGACGTAGATTGACGACTAAGATAGCACTACCATTAAAAGGACGGTTATGTGGTATATGCGATGCTTCCACAAGGGTTGTGGTGTGTTTTGATGCGTGATGGTAGAGTGATAGCAAAGCTCTATGAGTTAAAGAAGCACGAAAGCAGAACTCATCTGACTCCATGATTTAATCAGTGGTGGTTTTCTACTCTAAAGATTCGAGACATTATCTATATGGTGCCTTTGGTCGATATTCACCGATCATAAGTTCACAGCAGATATCTTCACTGTAAAGAGCTTAACTTAAGGCAAAGACCGTGGTTTTGTTGCTGAGTCAGGATTATGATCAGACGATAGAGTAACATCCTAGGAAGGCCAATGGGGGAAAATGATGCTTTAAGCAGAAACCAGAGGGTTCCTATGCTTATCTCAGACCTAAGATATCTCCCATTGTTGGATGTGAGCTGATCTTTTGGAGTTCACGCAGAATACATAGTGACACTGGGCATCATTTACGTTTGGCCCTCGTGGATCAGGATCATGAAGGTCGAAGGTGCTTCGTAGATTGATTAAAGTTATGCGTGATTGAGGGTGGTAGGAAACCGTGAGTCTGATATCGAGACGATGGCGAATAGCTAGAGAGTTTAATGTGTACCGAAATAGTGAACTGTGTGAAATCCCGAAGAGGCTCACTCTTCAAGATATACACCCCTGTCGACCAAGATGTATCATACTTTGAGGAGTATTATCATATGGCATGAAAAGGAACAGCAGATTTCAGATCCAGATGCAACCACACAGTAGAAGATAACCAAAAGCCCGATGCCTCCTTCCAATTCTTGAGATGGAAGTGGGATAAGATTATCATGGATTTTGCTTTATCTAAGCCCGGAACTCCTGAGACAACACTATGCCATGTTATAGGATGCACTAACAAACCGATTTCCTCTAGCTTAGCAATGATGACCCGCATCGACAAGCCGCCCAATTATATGTGGAGATGAAGCACAGACACATGGTGTCCCTCTATCATGTTCTCAGATCGAGACCCGCAGATCACATCCGTATTTTATCCGCTTAATGTGATGCCATGGGACCTCGATTATTAATTTTTTAGTACACTTCCATCCAGACTAATGGTCACGAGATAATCTATTTAGACACTAGAGGATATGCTTAGAGTACGCGATAGAGTTTAAGGGAAGCCGGGATAATGATTTATCTCTCGATGGAGTTCGCCTACAACAAATAGCTTATCAATCCGCATGTGCATGGCCCATTTGAAGCATTGTACGGCCTAAGAACATCTCAGAGTCGACGTAAGAGGGAGAGAGGAGACTAATAGGCCCAGCTAAGTAGGTCAGACATTTTAGATAAGATCCATTATCCAGACATCATTATAGCCAGTATTTGATTAAAGAGTGGACAAACGCCGTAGGGGACTCTGGCAGCTAAGGTAGCGATAGTGGTTCCTCAAAGCCCCTGAAGTCTCAGATTGAAGACGCTAAAGTTAAGGCCCCGGGAGCACAGGGCCATATGAGATTGGTCATAGAGCGACCAAGAAAGAGATTGACCTTCCTCCGTAGTTGTCTAAGGTTCATAATGTGTCTATGTATCCATGTCAAGATTCTATCCTCCCATATCAAAGATCAAATGCAGAGAACTAAAGGATACCTGCACCTATATGGAGTGAGCCACGTCAGTAGATCGCAGAGAGTGTGATTTTTATGACATAGTCATTCCGCTTAACAGTTTTATGGGGGAATCATGGATTAAAGAGCTACAGTGAGTCGATACTGGGACAAGCAAATTAATATCCTTAGCTTGTTTTCATATATTAAGGTATCCTTACGTTAGCTTGCTCATTTTCAGGACAAATGTTCTGTAAAGGAGGGAGGATTTGTAACACTCCGCATTCCGCTGAGCGATAGTACATGTAATCAGGCAAGATATGCTAAGTAATTTCGCGCCATTGTAAAGGATGTACCAAAGTTTTCAAGAATTGTGCCACTTTTGCAACAAGGAAAGTGGAGGGTGAAAGATAATTAATAAAAGTTTAAATAGTAAATAATAACAATAAATTATCAAAACAATGCGAAGCTGAAATTCTCAGATCTCGATGACGAAAACTGGACTGCGCCGTTAAGTTTGTCTCGCGAGGTTCTGAAGGACTCAGTAAAGCCATAAATTCCGTGATACCGGAATATTTTACGAATTTCAGTAACCAGCGTAGAGTGAACCCGAAACCGGATTTTTGGTACCAAAATTAATAAATATTTAAAGAATATCAATTGGGGGATAAATGAAATCGGAACCCGACAAAATAAATTGTTTCGGGCTGAAACGGACAAGAAGTGAAAGAAAAGTAATATGTGGGTCCCAATTTAAAGAAAAAGAAAAAAAAAAAAGATGAAAAGCAAATGAAGAAAGGAGAGACATACGGGAGAAAAGGTGCGTCCAAGGAGAATTTTTATTTTTCCTTTATTTATTTTACTTTTTCATTCACTGAACTGGATCACGCATTTCACAGTAAATAATCTAAAAGTGTTTCTGACGCGATGAGGCACAAGTACATAAAAAAACACTGATTTTATTGAGAATTGTGTAAAAATTTAAAAACCAAATTTTGGGCTTTTCTCGTGATTTATTTAAATCGGACTCATAAGTTTTATCAAGTAAAAGGCAAAGTTGGACTACGCGAAGAGAGCTACAGGTAACAATATCTAGCCTCACAAACTTTAAAAGGTGTAAATTGTCATTCAGTTATTTCAAGCCTAAAGGCTACAGAATTGGCCAAAATTTTGCGCCATGTAGCTGAAGAACTTCATCCCAAAATTTCTTAGACCGAATGGCAGAATTCCTTAGAATTTTTGGGACTGTGTTCTGACAATGTGGCTGAATTTTTTGGGACTCGCAGACAACTTGGGTTGAAATTTGAGGAGTGTAGCTCGAACAAGCTCCGACGTAATTTTCAAAACAGGTATTTTAGACTCTACAAAAGTCCCTGAAATTCATAAAACAAATAGTTTTTATGGGGGCATTTAAAGTGGACATTTTGGTCATTTTCACATCATATTATTTAGGCGTATATATCAAATGGGATCAAAGACGTAGTTTGTTAAATCGGTTCGTTCGATATAGTCACTTTGAGCCCGTATGTTTTATGGTTAAAACGTTATAAACCGAGGGCATTTTCGCACTTTGTATGGATTGTGTAGGCGTATCGGAGATCCGACGAGAACTGCAGTGCTTGACAAGATTTGAAAGAAATTAGTTGAGAAAAATGTGAGTACTCAAAATTCGTTTCTAAAACGAAAGTGTTTAAATTACAAGTTTGTTAAGTGCTTTGAAAATATAAATTTATAAAGCATTTTTTTTACCTCCCATTTGTTATACTCAGCAGAAAGTTCGATTTCAGTATTTAAGAAACGGTTTGGCCTGGTTTAGCAAAACCCCTAGATGGCACAAATCGCTCCCATTATATGTATTTTGATTGAGGCAATGGCAAGGTTATGGGATACAGATCACAGGCACCCATCGGCAATCGGGGGTTAGATCTAGAATATATATATGAGCTTCCTCAAGATTACTCTGGTATATAGTTACACTACTTATATGTACATAGCGGCGCGAGGTGTTGGTTCCGGAGGTTCCATCACCGGCATTGGTCCCAGGTTCCATTATGCTATGTATAGATCCCGCCAAACACCTGACCATCTTAGCCAGGTAGTGTTTCGAGGTTCACTATCGTTTAGGTTCCGGTGTCCGTAGGGTATCAATGCCTAGGTATTTTTAAATGGGTCACAAGGGTTGGTACTTGATTTCCAAAAGATAGCCGACAGCCGAAACGCCGTATAAAATGAATGCCTAAGTGCGCATGCACGCCAGATTCTAAGTAATATAGTGCGTAACAGTGTACGAGCACGATCCACAGAGCGATGAATTGACTACGTAGATTCGCTGACAACATTCAATAAATGATTCTAAGAGAGAACTTATACTAACCGTAACTAAGCTACTGGGTTTCGTGAATTGATAATGTGGTTTAGGTTAAACCCTCCCCCGTCACATTCGACTTGATTATTCTCCTAAAGATGTTGTTTATTCGATTATAAACATACTACACAGCATCTGCTTACGAGATATCCTCTCTCAGGTATATTCGCCTATTTCGTGAATAGAATCGAGCATACTCCCTATCTCGACCCAGATTCGTAAATTCTTACGTTCAACCCAAAAAACCAATTCTTCTGTGTTCTGAATATTCTATTACCTCGACCCACTTAAAGGCTACTCTACCCAGATCCTCGAATACCTCATCTCTCGACCTGATTTTCAAGTATGTTAATATCACAGATATTATCATAATTAACAGTGCAAATATAGAGTGTATGCGAGTAAATTAACAAATAATTGATTAATACAGAAAGGTTAAATTTAATCCATTGTCCGTGACTGTGGTTTGATGTAACCTTGTGAAATGAGTTGAACATCATGAAGAAAGAAACAAAATATGTAATGTGAAGAACATCCTCATGTGATCCAAAATACCAAACACGATTAAAACCAACACAAAAGTCCAAGGAGATCCTTGAAGTCTCGGCGGGCTGCGGTGTCTCAATTCCGTGTCTCTCACACGCTTCAATACCCCAAAATCTCCGAGCCCCTCGCATTTAACAGATGAGATGCGATTTGATTGGGACGTCGCTGACGTGGTGACGCCACTGGTGATTCGCTGACTTCAGATTTGTCAATTTCATCGCCGTGATTCTGCGACGCCGCGACGTCTGGCGTAAATGACTTCCTTGCATGCTCCTCATTTCTCCAAAATGGTTTGTTGTTCTTTCACTGTATCATGCCCGTATTCCCAAACAAAACTAAATAAGGAATCTAACACTAAAATTATAGAAGAATGCCAAATCAACATGAAAATGCAAGACTGACAGTATAACTGAGGTTTTACACTCATCACACTTCAATCCACTTTGCTTGCCCTCAAGCAAGAACCGACTCTAAACTGGACACACACCCGACACTATGCAACTCACACTAAGACAGTAATGCCATGCTGAAAAATAGGGGATCAATTTGGACTGATTCACATACCCACTGTTTTGCTCGATGTTCACAATGAAGGGGCATACAAGATACTTAATTTTCTGACTTCGATCGAGGTATGTGAAACTCCGACTAGTGCATCCACTCCCATAGTGTTCAATGGCCGCTCCCAAAACCCTATGTGCTGTAGACCTCCAGAATATGCCCGAGTTCGATAATTCCCCAAACTTAAGTTCAACCCACCTATTAGGAAGAATTTAAATTAGATGTAAGGATAGGAATCCATCTCAATTATTCCGCGTCTACATATCTAGAATTTCCTATGTACCAAAAAACAAACAGCAGCACCTAGTAATTATAAGAAGTTGAGCCAGAACCCTGATGTGGATCCATCGCGACTTCACCGTTGGTTAGTGGCACCAGCATTAAGTTCCCTTCAAACTTCACCCCGAACACTCAACCAAACTCGATGGCCCTAGGCTATGAATGATCTCATCTTCATCCTCCATGTAACTGGGCAAGAAGTCAATGACTCCCGGGCCACCGCTCAGTGAATTCAAGCTTTGATAGCCCTCGGGACCGTGTCTGATTCATCGATGATCCTCTTATTCTTATGCATATGCCTATTTTTATTTCTATGTTTTTCTCACCCCAGTTTGGCTCATTGATGGCAATCCTCTTTGACATTTCTGGTGTGTCCATCACTCAGATGGTTCGAATCTCTACTAGGTTGGTCGGCTTTGGTAGTTGATTCGGTACTTGTCGCCTCGGTGTCACTAGTGTGTGAGTGTGATGAGTTTTGAGGTGGTTCTTGACTGGGATTGGTTATTTAGCCTTTTCACCTATTCAATCTAATTCTAGGGCATAATGAACAGTATACTAATAAGACAAATCTATATAGTGGTGTCAATATTCTAAATCAGTCCTCAATTTTCAACATAGCTGTTGAATGCAATAGTTACCATTGTGGATAATATCCTCGAACCTGACACGACAACTAACCATTGACTCCTGACGGCATCTGAAATGTGATGCCTGATAAGCGTTGAACTGATAACACTTCTCTGAGCATCCTCTGATAAAACAAACCTGACCCAAATCTGAGACAACTAACAACCTGCTACAAACTACTCTCGCACGACCATGATAGCGATGTGGCAAAACACAAGTCTCGACAATCTTCACCTGCCCGAGATCGTTGTCGTTAAAATAGCGCTCGAATCTGCGGTGGGTGGCGGGTGGGCGATTGATTCTGTTGTGCGACAGATGGTGGGCATGCGTATCGGCGCGCAGCGCCTCCATGTCTGAATGCGAAGGGTTTCGGTGCTCCACAGATTCTCGAGAATGCGTCAAGCGCTCGATGTGAGGAGAAACCGCTGGTCCTCGATGCTGGGGAAGGACTAGAGGAGGGCCCAGTGCTGGCTGCCCCAGAGGTGGAGTGGTGGAGGTCAAGGCGGGCGACGATGTCCTCTGGTGTCACCAGGGAATCCTCATGGCTTGAATAATCTGGAAGCTCGTCCTCGTCACAGGGCTCATGCGAGTCATAAGCCCCTCGGTTCTGGGACACACGGGTGTCCCAACCAGTAAATATGGTCTTAATTGGTGGCTTGGGTATCATTATTGGTGTCAAGGCACCTGACTTGTTTACCTGAAGCCCAGCTATGAAAGGTGCCCAGGTTCGGCTGGGCATCTACAGGTTGTGGAGGATGGCATCCTCGATAACTGCCAATGATGCATATCACGTAAGATAGCGTAGTTTGAAGCGGAGCGAAGTCTACGTTCGTGCGTGGTATAAGGCGAAGTGATAAAGTGATGCCACGCTTCCAAGATGTGGCCAAATGCTTGGCAGAAATTTCTTCTGTGGCAGCGCATATTGATGTGCGCCGCTTTCTTACGACCTTTGGTCAACACCACCGGATGACCATGTGGTCAGCGGTGCTGTGGTAGTGCGTCAAGAAGAGGCCGTTGGGATATGCTCGAGGCCATAGTAGCTGTGTTCGGCTGGCTGGTCGACCGGATCACCTCGCACCACATTTGTTTTGGGGGCGTGGGAGCGAGGTTAGCGTAATTCCCAGAACTACATCTATGGCGAAGGCTGGCGAGGGTTGGCACAAAGCACGCCAGCCCTTGGCCTCGATAGTTTTGCCAAATGATCGGGGTGACGAAGCCTTACTCCTTAATGAAGGACGGTTTTACCCTGATTATGCTTTACGCCGATCATGGCATCGCGTTTACAAAGCCTTTGAGGCATGAATGTGGGGTCGGGCTGCGGCAGGCTCGGCATGAGGCAACTTTCTCGAATTGCCGAACATCTAAAGTTCGACCAAATAAACACCTAGCCTTTTTGGCAACAAGAAAAAAAAATTAACTTCATTTTTACCTAAAGACTCAAGCAAGACCTAAGAGGACTCTGAAAGCCCTAATGAATCTAGTTAACTTTTAAAATGACGCCCTCAGACCTCTGGCTACACAAAAGCACATAAAAACCACTGCTTGACTATGCAAGGCTAGAATGGACATTTTACACGGTGTTGACCACTATGGTCAAAGCGGTAATGTGGGTGACTTCTGGAAGTGACGAGAAGATCTCTTATCGGTCCGATGACTCGGCGTCGCGTGAGCTAGGGTTTGGGGAGAGATGGTCACGGTGAAGGCCAAAGTAACATTCTTGGTTAAACCGGTCTCACTTCGAGCGTGCGGAAGGACCACATTGAGCGTGGCGAAGAGACAACGCAAATGGCGTGGTCGCGCGGCGTCGCGGGATCTCGCCGGCGACGTGGCGAAATCAAGCTTGTGGCGTGCGGCGGCGTGAAATCCGCGTCGCGAAAGTGACGAAGAGCTTCATAAATTGGCGTCGCGTGACGTGAGAATACGTCGGCGGCGTGTGAGCGAGTGTTAAAGCGGCGTAGTGGCGTGAAAAATCCCATCAGCGACGTAGCGGAAGGGTAATTTTGGCGTCGGCGTGGAATCTGTCGCGCGGCGTGGCGGCTTTCAATAGCGTCGGCGGCGTGAAATCACGTCGCGGCGTGGCGCCGAATGGCGTCAGCGACGTGAAAATCTCCGCGTCAGCGTGGCGAAGAAAGTCTCGAATAATTGCGCCACCCAAACCTCAATTTTGAAACTCTCCGCGCCAAACCCTTTGGACTTTGAACCTCTGAGCCTCGGACCTACACCTCTATTATACGAAATTAAACCAACAAAGCGAAACAACGATCATGGATCATTAAATTAATTCTGAAAACAACAATGGAACTGTAATAAATAGTTTTAGAAAACTTGGGTTGCCTCCCCCGAAAGCTATGTTTTGTGTCGTTAGCTCGTGACCACAGATCTCAATGTGTTCGGGTACCCCAAACGCGCCGATCGTTGATTCTCTGTGCGGTTATCGAAAAGAGATAATTGTCTTATCTGCGGAAACACGCCTTCCATAGTATGGCTTCCAAGGCGTTGTGTGGCGTTTGTCAGATACTTTTTCGGTGTGAAACTTACGCTCCTATAAGACCTTTGTTATTACCGTGAAGAGGCACGACCATGAGACTTCAATTTCGGAAAAAGCTTTAAGCGAATTGGATAGAGGACTTGTTTGTCGGTCGTGTTTCAGCTCTATGATGTGTTTGTCGTACCAAGCTTTAGTCTTTTCATATATCGTGCAGTTTTCTGTATGCTTGTTTCCAGCCAGTCAGCTCCTTGGGTTTAGATGGCGTTTTTCACCAGCCCAATATCTGTCATGTTTAGTTGTCTAGTGTCAGGCCATTTCGTGCTCGATTCCTTGGAAGATGACGGGCTTTCATATCTGATACGAGCGGGACATGCCCAAAGGAGTTTTAAATGCAGTGTGGTATGCCAGGCGCGTAAGTCTATCTTTTAGACAATCTTTCCGTTTGTGTGAGTTTTCGAATATACTTGATTTCGCGATTGGATACCTCTGCTTGTCCGTTTGATTGTAGGTGATATACAGAGATGTGATATAATGCCCCATACTTTTGCAACACCTTATCTTAATTATGCTGAAATGGGTACTGTTATCGTGATTAAAGCTCGAGTTCCAAAGCGAAATATATTAACCGCGAGGTGAGCCACCACCTTGGCATCATTGGTGTGTGTAAGGTGCTTCGCCCTTTGAGACATAATCGCCAACAAAATGTACCAAGTTGTTTGTACGATCGGAAATGGTCCATAAGGCTCCCGATCCCCATAAATCAAACAACTCTACACTCCAAGATGGGATGCATGGGTGGCTCGTCAACTCTAGAATGTTCCCAACGGTTGACATTTGTATCGTAGTGGAAGCAGATGTTGAGCTTTAAATAGGGAGGCCCGATGCGGCTTATTGTAGAACCTTGGCCTTGTTCTCTGCCACCCAAAGTGTCACCACGGTAGAGTGTGGCAATGGATTCGAATACTATGCATTTCATCTTCGGGCACACATCTCCTTATCACACGATCGGCTGATTGTATGAAATTGGCTCTTCCCGATAGTAGTGTTTGGGTGTCGAAAAACCTCTTCAACCACGATGTTAAGCTGCGGGGAATCACCTTGGCTGCAAATAGTTCATAGTCGCAAACCCGGGGAGCGCCTCTTGTCTCAATATAAAGTTTCTGCGTCTGATGCGTCATTCAAGGAACATCATCTCTGGCCCCTTCGATGATCGCGAGTACATACTGATTTTCAATGCCGCTGCGTCCTTGATTTCTCGTCGAACTCCACCATGCGAAGGACCACCAGATTAATACGGGTTTGTACTCTTGTTCATCCATTACTTATATGTGAATGATACGATTGTGCTGCGACTTTGTTGCCCGATCAAATATGGCTGAATTGCCAGCGAGCGATGGCGGTAGTTAACACCGATGATGGCATAATTCGGTTGAGGCGTCATTAAGTCACGCGCATAATAATCGCCTGAAGGAATTTTTCTCGTTTCGCCTATCTGCCCCAATGCGCGTTGCCCATCACACATCGGCTCGGAAGCTATGGAAAGACCAATGCGGCGCTGCTTGATAGGGCGAGATATTATCTTTCAATCGACAAACATATGCGCATTTGGGAGTCGGATTAATTGGATCTGGACTATATAAATTAGACAATGGTTTTGTCATGAAATCCTTGATAAGCGCGCCTATATGATCGGCGCCTAGAAACTTCGGATCCCTTTCCACGAAAGAGAAGGTGGAAATTAACTTCTCAATTGTGATCTTCGCCCACATCCTACCTCTGTATCCCTGGAGAATCAGATGTCAAAAACAATACCTCTTGTACCGCGAAATGGCATATCTAGGTGGGTATAGATTGGTCTCTTCACATCTTGCGAAATACGGTTCTGATTGCTGAAAGCGGTATCAATCGTTCATTCTGTCACGAAATCGTCAGAAATCTCGATAAATCTTTTACGCACTACATACCAGGAGAAATCTGGCCATCATCGTCTACATGTAGGAGCATTATAGTCAAGGGCATCCGCCGGGCGAATGTACCATGGGACTTCGAAGTGAATGTCTTCCTCACATGATCTTGTTGCTATAAGCGATTGTTTATCTTGGAATATCCATCTGACGATAATATTCTCGCACAGCCTGTCGATCCGAGCATCTGATCTAGAAATGGCGGAGAAAGTAATTTTCAGAGTAAGCCTTGTTGATTTTCTATAGTCAATACAGATTCTCCACCCGGTCTTCATTGATGGTGGCGATGGAATGTGTTTGGTCTTTGATAAACGGTTATCCCCCTTTCTTTGGTACCACCACGACAGGAAGAGCTTACCGTCTGTATAAATAATTAAATCACCCGAGTATCTAGCCATTTAGAACTTCTTTGGGAACTTCCTCTTTCATTGTTGGATTGACTCTCCTCTGCGCTTCCATGAGGGCTTGACCATCTTCTAATAAAATACGGTGCATACACACATAGAAGGGGATCCACTTTTGGGTCGACTAGAGACCATCCCAGAAGTGCTTTGTTTTGATGAAGAACCTCGATAACTACTCTTCCTCATTTTGATTAGGGATGATGAGATAATTACGGGTAGCGTAGATTCTACCCAGTCTCATACTTTAATGGCTGAGTGAGGTTTTGTTATCTTGGGTAGTTTTGCTCGATTGATGGGCAAGTTTGACCAGCCAGCCGCTGACCAGTATTTCCTTCTGTGCCCAAAGAATCCATCCACTTAGTATTCTTCGCCTCGTCACTCGGGTTCTCGAATCGTTTTACCTTGAAGCTGTTCGAAGGGTCGATGAGACCACTTTGGCTGAACCTCTCAGCCTCTATATGACAATTACTTTATATCACTTCCTGGTGTCTGGCTGCCTCTGAATACATTGAATTTGCTTAACTGCTTCTTGTACTCTTAGCTTTAGTTCGCCCCTCTGCACATCAATCATTGCCCTGCCAGTTGCTAGAAAAGGTCTTTTGAATGTCAATTGACTCTTTATCTTCCCACTTTAATAAAACATGAAATCTGCGGAAAGATAAACATCGGCCTTTACTAAGACATCTTAATATGCTCTCTCAGGTGCTTCAAAATCTGTCTGCAAGTTCGCGGTATTTAATAGTCGGACGGAAATATCTAATCCCAAAGCAGCTTGAATGGATAAGACGGATAAATCTTGTTTTGATCCATCAAAATATCTAAATGGCATTTCAAATTCTTTGCCGGGATAGTATTTGGGTCTTTGAGCTTAACAGTGGCTACCCTATCGAAGGATAGCCTTTGCATTCTTGATTATTTACCGTCTCGAAGTCTGCTAATCTTCTCTTCGAGACAAAATGTCTTTCATGAACTTTACACTCGTGGGCATTTGCTCTGGGCGCGTGAATCGGATGTTTATGTCTGACTTTTTGAGAAAACATCCGCAGACCTGATTGTTGTCGATTTATCTTTGCAGGGCGTTGTGAGTAAGAGTTATGATATCTTGGCCTTTGTTTCACTAGGTCTTTATTGTTTCTCCTGTATTCTTTATTTGCATCTTCCATTACCTTGTTTATAGTGATGACTTGCCTCCGGTTTCAACGCTCGTTAGAGGGTTGCGCGATTCTCTCTCCACTTCGAGCGTGACATTTGCTGCGTGCTCAACCATCTTCTTGGGTTTACCTCTGAATTGCGTTAGAACCGGTTGCCTTCGATGCGTGCGCTTCCGTTGGCCCCATTGTGCTTCCAAACTCCTTGACATCTTTAACTGTGATTAATTTAATTGGGTTGTTTCTTGTGTAATTGCCTTAGTCTCATTCACCGCAGGAATGAAGTTAACATGCGTCTTCGAACTTATACCGTCCGACTTCTTTGAAATTGGTTCGTATGATTCGATTCTGTATTATTCTGATTGTTCTCCATGCATACGCTGGTTGTTTTGATTGTGCGGTTACGATTATTCTGCCGTCTTATCTGATTAGATTAAGTAGCCTATTACCCCATACGATTCATACGCGATTGATTAGTTAAGCCGCCGTCGTCTTGAAACACTCCCTGAGTTTATGACATTCCACCTCATGCTGTCACCTCCTGTAAAATTCACACAGCAACTCCATATGAATGTGCAGCATAGCATGTCGTTCCACTGCACTTTGTTGTTTGTTCCAGTGGTGAAAACACATCGATTTACTAGTGTGTTGAGGACTTCATCTGCACCTACAGTATTCTTGTGATAGCCTTCTCTAAACCCGCGATTAATTTGAGACACATCTTCCAATATCTCATGCGCTGTGTTCTGTGTTTTCTTCATCGATGATCCTCCATTGAGGCATCTATCATTGTTCGGGTTGTCAGACCATTGAGTGTGGACTTACGTCCATCCCGGTTGATCAATTGGTGAGTTTATATAATAATTCATGGAACACATCATCTTGCGATTCCTGTTGTGAACAATATTGATCTCTTTACACGATTCTGCAATCTTGAAGAAGGTGGAAGAACTTTTGGTGAAACTTTGTACCAGTCGTTTCGTGTAATGTGAATCGTGATGTTGTAGTTCAGCACGATGTTTAGCTCTCCCAGAGTGAAGTGAATAACGCCGATCTTGTGAGACTGCTGATGACCGGGTTGCTGATGATGCCATGAAACTTGGGAAGTTAGTCAATACATGTTAAGTTCTCTGGGTGATCAGTGACAAGCCTGTTCTGAACGACTGTATTTGTAGTGACACAATTAAAGTGTTTTGCTTGAATTGGCGCGTGATCATTGTCTGTGACTCTATTGTTGGAAGTGACGAGGCTGTCTAATAGCATCGGATCTGTCACGTTGTATGATCTGCAGCTAGCTTGATTTCTAGTTCGGCTTCTCTGTGGTTGATTTGTTCCATGTAAAAATCTTAGTGTGATGTTTCTTATTGTAGGTTCTCTTTATTCTGTTCATTCTAAAAGCGCGATATGCAGAGTCTTTAAGCTCTAGGATCACACAAGTGTTAATTAATTAATTTAACAATAGCATGTACTCTTCAAAACTGTCTTCTGCCAATAACACTGACTAACAAAACCCAGTGCAGTGCTTGTAAAATAACAAAAATAAAGAAAATTAGAATATTATCTATATGCTTGCTTCTCTATCTCCAAATTAAACCTTTCACAGTGGCCTTGAAAACTTAATGAATGAAAGCAGTGTATAAGTAGATACCTAGTCATAAGTGCATGTGGCCCAATGTATAATTGCTAGTGTGCAGTGTATCGATCCACAGGAAAGATGAATTGACTCTGAAGTGCAACTGAACAATATATAAGATAAATGATTCAGAGAACTTAAGTACTAAGCTGTAACTAAGTATTGGTTTTGTTAGATTATTCAATGTAGAACTGGGTTAAAAATCCCACTTGTCACGTCCGATGGATATTCTACAAATGTTGTTCCAGATTGTTTCTTATATCAATGGCGAGGTGATCTTGCTGAGATATCCTCTCTCGAGGTATATTACTTTTGTTAGTGAATAGAATCAGTATATCTCTATCTCGAATCGGGTATTAAAGGCTCTTAATATTCGACCCAGAAGCCACCTTAGGTTGAATATCTCTATTGAATGGTAGGCTCTCCCGGATCTTCATTCTATATCTCTCGAATCTCGGATCTTGATGTAAGTATATGTTAATATTGACGAGATATTATCATATAATTAACTTTCTCAGTCATATAAACGGTCGATAAATTAACATGATTGTGATTAACATGAAAGGTTAAATTCTAATCCCGTATGCATGCGGGTTTGATGCACCTGCTAGAAATGGTTATTTGTATGAAAGAACAAAATATGTAATGTGAAAGACATCTCATAGCAGTCGAAAATAGTCAAACAATATGAAAAGCCAATGCAAAAAGTCGAGATCCTTGGGGAAGTACGTATATTCGCGGTTCTCTGATTAGTGTCTACGGCGCGTTCTTCAATACCGAAATCAGGCCCCTCTCGCGTTAATGATGAATCACGATTTTGGTTGTGCGGCGTATTAAGCGTCCTTGTGGTGACTTATCCTTGACGATAATTGGCCCCAGTTGACTTAAATTTGTTGACCCCCACGTCGTGACTTGGTGCGTGGCGTGACGGCTGTGGCGTGTGGTGTGGCTTCCTTGCATGCTCTCATTTCTCAAAATGGCCAGGAGAGATTAACTACAGCCTCATACATTACAATATTCCAAAACAAAAAAACTAAATAAAGTCTAACCTTCTCATTATATAAATAATGCCGTCTTAACATGAAAATCGAAGCGCGAGTATAATACGAGTGTTTTGCTGCTTCTGCTCATCGTGCATTTCAAATATTCTGCCCCGAAGCAGTTTTGTGGCAGCGGCAAAATAGTTTGAATAGTACCTTATTACTTAGGAAATAGTTTTTCAACAGTTTGAAATGGTTTTCTGTATGATGTTCTTATAAGCAGTTTTACTGTTACATGCAGATTTTCCTATGGGGAGGTACATACAATGAGACAACAACATTTAGAACTTATAGCCTCTGTGACCGTTTGGCTCACGGTTTTGTTTTAAATATTTTCAAGTGCAGGTGGCCCCAGACGAAAAGATCTTTCAGGGATCCTCGATCCTCTGAAGCCCATTTGTGTTATGTTATATATAAGATATAAGATTATAAATTAAAATAGTAAAAGTTAAAATGTGGCATTTTGTATATATAAATATCGTTTGCGTAACCATGCATGGTTTTGAAAAAGCGAGTTGCGATGAAATTTTTTGGATTGATTCTTATCTTATATTTTGATGAGATCGAGGTCCCATATGATTGTAGTTGGATTTTGGAAAATATTGGGAGTATTTTTATCAGATTTTTGTATTTTGAACGATCAGTGCGTGTTATCTTTGCGGTTCGTTAAATCTAAGGTGTGATTTGATGAAAAATGAAAATTTTATAACCCGTTTTCCAAATCTGAGTTTCCCAAGCGGTTTTAGCGGCTTGGCTTCATTACCAACATCGACTCAATGAAGCGTTGGCCAGGAGGATTCTTGTGGGGTGCCGGCAAATTTCTGTCAGCCCAGGAAAGTGTCGTTTCCTGCGCCTCGACTTTGCAGAGACAACATAAGTTGTCACTGATGACCCCTCGGCATAATAAAGTAGCATAAAATCACAGGAAAATACATCCAAATTATATTCGCTAATTAAAACGTTTAACTCTTCTCATATCCACAATGAAAATTGGATAACTATCCAAAATTTTAAAAAATACAGAATGAGCCATAATCTGGCCTTCTTGTAAAACCCGAGAAAAAATTTAATTTTTCTGAAAAAAAGATAAAACATATGTTATGTTTAAAACTTTTGGAATTTTCTAGATCTCGAATGATGAAAGCAGGACTTTCTGAACAAAAATCATCATAAAATCTAGTTACCTAGTCGAATTCCAAGATAGTCGGAATTTTACGTTTTTCAAGTCAACGGGTGTCGGGTGACACTTAAAGCATATGACACATGTCACATGATACATGGACCATGTGATGACACATGGCCATGAGAGGGAGGAGGAAGGATCACTTTAGGATAAAATCAAAAAAATCAAAAGAAGGAAGGGACATGTGGCAAGTGAGGAGGAGAGGAGGAAAAGGAAAGGCTTTTGCTTGGAACAATTCGATTGGGATGAAAAGAGAGAAAAGAAAGAAAGAAAAAAAAAAAGAAAAATATGAAAGCTGAAAAATAAAAAAATTGATGGGCATCGGATAGAAGGAAAGAAGGAAACGGAGGAAAAAAGCGAGAAGGGAAAGGCCGTGAAGAAGCTCTACACCTTTCTCTAGTTATGGGGCCAGACACGTTATGGAGTTTCGTTCGGGCAAAACCGAGATTCATCTCTTCGGCGAGCTTAATGCGATTACACAAACTATGGTTTCTAAACTCCGAAGGTAGGGTTTCTCGCACGGTTATTTTTTGTCGTATTCATTACATTTAGGTTCTTTGGGGCGTGAATGGATTTGTGCGGTTCGGTCCCAAATTATTGGAATGTTTTATGGGCTTGTTTGAAGTCCGCCAATTGTGTTTGGAGAATTGGTTTTGATCTGAGACTAATATCTTCGAAGTTTTATTTAATGTATATATAGTTTACCTGGGTTGTTTTGTTGATTCTAGAAGATATAAAAATGGGTGACTGGATTAGTTAGGGATGGACTGAATCAGTATAACAAGATGGAGTCTAAATCGAAGATGTGTATATTATTAAACGAATCAACATATTGTTGTTCGCGTATTATGTGTGTTGATGTGTGATGATGATTATATGTTGAGAAAAATGAGATCTTGTAGTAAGTTGATAATGTTCCGCATACTGCGCCTTTTTCGTTGCCGTTCATAACGTGCGGGGCATCTGACTTTTACCTGCGTTGCGGGGCGCGTGCCTGGCGTAGTGGATTGATGTAGCGTGTCGCCGATCATCCATTCTTGGTGAATAAGGTGTGTTCGAGCTTCGAAGCGGACAATCCGGTCAATTCTGATTGTGGCGCGAAAAAGGAAAAAGAATATATGTGTTGACGGAGTAAGATGGGTAAATCACCCACACATAAGTGAAAAGACCCGAACCATTCGTGATTGAAATGATCCGCTTGCGGTGAAAGATCATAAAAAAATATTTGGAAAGCGCCGACGTATTATGGTATAAACCCAAAAGAGTGACAAAATGCATAAACACACAGGTTTGAGTAAATCGAAGCCGAGCATTATGGTTTGTTATCGATGGTTATGAGTTTAGAAACAAGATTTTGTTGTTTGAAAAAAAAAAGATCATTGGTGACATGTGTGAGTTTTCACACTTGGCATTTGCATGTGTGAAGTCGGTCGGGACTCGAGGTTGTGGGCATGAGGAGGGCTCCTCTGTGCTGTGACGTATAATGTTCTTAAACAGGTGCATTTTCTGCTCAGATGTTATGATGTGTGTGTGTGTATGTACATACCTCCAGGTGGGAGTAGTCCTTAGGAGAATTCCTCTCACATGGGCATTGCTTACCATTTATCGTGGGAAAATGTTTTCCAAATGCTGAAGGCATACAGGAGTAAACACATCCAGGTCTTAGTTGTGAAAGACTGGATTATGGCTTATTCGTATCTTTAGTTAAATTAAGATGCAGACTCTCAGGATTTTGTATATGTGGCGGTGTTTTATTTTTGTGAAGACAGTCGCCGTGAAGAGGTTCCGCGTCATGATGTTGGTCGACCGAAGAGTCAGGTTGCCATGAACCCAGTTATAATTTAAGAGATTTGATATGACTGATTTCATGGAGTTAATATCGCGACAAAGTATTCGATCGCGAGTGGCCAAGACCAAAGGGCCTTGTGTTGCGACACATAATTTTGTGTCGTGAAAGCGTTAGTCAATGCTAGGAATTTCTATGTCGCAACAGAGTATTTCTGTGTCGCGAAATAGTTTGGCCTTGGGTAGGGTTTTTGTGTCGGCGCTGTCTTTGTGTGCAGTATGGCGAATGGGTTTATTAATGGCGACAAGAGGGCTGGGATTGAGCATAGTTGGCTGGGCTAGGAGATTTTACGTAAACATTTCTGGTATTTTTGTCTTCGCGAGTTAGCCAGGTAAGGAGATTAATAGTACGTAACAAAATATCTTTATGTAGCAGCAAAGTTTGTGATGTGACCGGGAGTTTCCTATGTCATGTGAGTTTACGGCCTTGAATGTGGTTTTAATAGCGTGATGCCATACATTACTGAAAGTTCGAGACATAGGGTTTCCATCATCGACATAACATTCTATGTTCGACAATAAGGGCACAGTGGCGCATCGCGCAGCACGTGCGGGTGCTCTCATGATAGAAGGCAGCTCATGTATGACAGAAGGCGCTCTGTCTGACAGCAGAAGGCGCTCGTACCATACGGCGAGCGCTCTGTCTCGCCGTGACGGCGCTATACGCCGCAGAGCGCTCTGTCTCGCTACGTGACGCTCTGTCGTGCGATAGATCTTGTCGCGCGAGAGCGGAGGCGGCCGCATCGTGCACGGCGAGCTTGCGAGTGCATGCGATAGTCATGGCGCCGTGGCTGGCGTCGACGCCAGGAGCCTTGGGCGCGTCTGAATGAGCGGCGCTGCGATAGGCTGGCGCCCATGACAGGGGCTGCCGCGAAAAGTGAAAGTATTTTGTTGTGACTGGACTTACTTCTCTAGTAGCCAAAAAAAAAAAGAAAAAAAATGACCCCCGGGTTTGGGGCGTCACACTTCTTTACCGGGCCTCATATAGGTTCCATCACGAAATATTCCCGATGGATATGTTGTACCTAATAGAGAATTCTCCTACAAGGGCTGCTCCTCGCTAGAACTTTGTACATGATACCAACCGCGTTGTATCATTCTGTTTAACTGTAACATGCATTTTTACCATGAATGCTCACATGCTCATGCCGTGTCCTAAGCCCCTCATGACTCCCCTCTTTTACCCACATCATGTATGAACAGGTGTTTTATATCTTTAACTCCTTGGGCCGGTGATCTCTCAAAGTAAACTATTTAAAACTATGTCTTTGTGGTAACGAACTCAAGGGTTCACGCTTGGGCTTCATATGCCTTCCTCGCTTTTGTGGACTTTGCCAGTGGATGCATATGTTTGATCAAAATGAAGCCTTTCTGGGAGATGTCCTATATCCTTCTTGCTACTGCGCAGTGTCTTTCAGGCCGTCTCTCGACTCTGTTATCTTTGAGCCCACCATGCAACCACCAAACATGAGTGTTGCTCATTGTCATTACCTGCTTTTTTAGTTTCATGTACGATGTCAGTGCATATGTCTGAGGAATACTGTGCATGTTCAAACTCATAATCCGCTTTGATGGAGCACATACAACATTTATGATTCGCTGGATAATCATATCTACAACATACAATTTACATCCCATAATACATCAATTGACATATATCTACATGATTTTTCTCTGCATGCATGTCATTGATGCCTATGACACCACAAGCGCGGATCTTATATTCGGACCCTTTCTTGATACCTCTGATTCGGCCGTAATCTAATAATAACATTGACACCTATATAAAATAGTCTTAGGCTTGTATTTTCTCATCCCTTCCTTGACTGCGATTGAGAACATAAAGACCAGAGCGTGCATGAATTCTGACATTTGATCACAATTGTTTCTTGAATCAGCCACTAGTTGGGGAGTTTACACCTCATCGCCATCCAGATGGCTGTAAACTGAAGGACTAACCGAGGTAGGAAGACCCTTACCTCTTGGGTTTGGTAAACTCGGATCTTCTGATACCGACATGAAGCTCATTGCGTAGATAAAATTTGCCTCTTGCTTCGACAAGTTTTGATCGTCACTTTGTTGAAGATCTAAGGAAGTGTAACCGATTGCTCCTCCGTTCCTCTCCCCTTTTCTTTTCCCTCTTTCTTTTTTCCTTTCTTCCCATCTTTCCTTCATCCATTCTTATCCACCACTTGATCTTTCTTTAGGGGTGTATTTATATATTATATGTTGTGTTTTATTTTATTCCATTTTGGTGACAATTGTCATTTATGACATAAACCACTCATTGATCTTTTCAGACCACATGGTTTCCTTCAATGGCGTTCTCTATATCCTATTTTTTTCTTCATCTCACCCAGTGCCATGGCCTAGTACCACACATTGTCGCTCCATTTATCGTCTCACTTTGGATTCTGTGAAGAATTTGTGTGCCAAATTCAGTGCAACTCTTCGGGTAACTAAACTCCTGAGAAAAATTTATTGGTGAGTCAGATTCTACTGTCTTTGAGTGAAATTTCCAAATTTCCACCTATACTATAGCGGCAAATTATCGTTTTGCCAATTTTCATAAAAAATTGAATTTTTTTCCGGGTTTTACAAGTTGAGATGTCCAAATGGGGTTTAGGGTATCGAGTTGAAGAAGAGAGTGAAGGATGAGTTTTTGGGTCAGATCGGATTAGGGCTTTGTTTGGTGAGGGTGGGTATTTGGATCAAATCAATTGAGGGCATTTTAGGGAGATAAAATTGCTTTGCCACCTAGACGACTCTTTATCAATTATTATAGTTTTTTTTATCAATTATTTATTCAGGAAATGAGACTATCGGCTATGAGTTTGGTAGCCTCAGCCTAGTTTTCAAATATTTATGCTAGGGACCACATATAGTTTCCTGGTTCAAAATTAAATTCAGGCATGGCGTGATGTCGTTCTTGGCAGGCGATGAGGTAGGCTTTCATAATGCGACCGATAAGTTAACTGGGTGTAGTTATTTTGCCTTCAAAATTGAAAAATAGCGATAGATAGTTCTGGTTTGGTATGATGTTGTAGTTTACGTGATCCTAACGATTTAATCGTTGATTCGTAGTTTGAGCCTTAATTTGATCCATAAAGCGGTTCAAAAGACCGTCAATTTGAAAAAGATGACGTGGCTGCGATTCATCACGATTACTGGCGCATTGAGAACACGTGGTTAGGTCTTATAAAATAATCGTGTTTAGTATGGAAGGTATATCAAATACCTTCTGTAATTGGAACACTATTTTAATGATCATTGAAATTATATCTTATATGAATGTTAATACAGGTGGTAAGGGTACTATCATACTCATGTTTCTAATTTACACATGTTTCATCTTGAGAACCATATATTTTGCATTATTTATGTCATTTTTTCAGTTATTCCCAAATCAATTTGGGAAAACACAAGTGTCCCAACTAAATAAATAAGGGGAATTATGTTTTAAGAGTATCAAACTCTTAAAATTCATAAACAATCTATTACTTCAAAATTCTAAACATGAACAATCAAATAGAGATTTCTTGTTGTGACTAAAAACAACATCAAATTTGCACGTCTAAAATTTAGATAAATTATATATTCTTTTGAAATTATTTTCAATACTAAATTTATTTATATAAGATATATTGTAGTGGAAAGAAAAAATAATATATGAAATGACGGAAAAATAGGAATAAAAATGAAGAAAATTTACAAAATTAAGGACTTTTCGAAGATGCTTTAAGATAGTGAATTATGAGTGTTTCTAAATCGAAGACTGCATTGAAGATAATACATGACTTTAACTTATGGTACAAAAAAGTAACAAAAACAAAGAGAACATGGATGCTCCAAAATTTAAAAAAAAATAAAAGTAAAAATTTGGCTCATTGAATAAAGGGAAATTTATGCTACCTTTTCTTTATACCTCTAATGGTTTTTAAATATTTTTTTTAATTTCATTTTTTATGATTGATAATACCTCAAAGTGTTAATTAGGGTTATTTCAAATGAAATATTAGCCATTCCAAAAACTTTTTGCATATAAACTACCTTGTAGTATTTGTTCTTACCAAGAGTTGATCATAGGTTCTCCTTATGCCTATGTATCCTTTTACCATAGGATTGGCCTCAAGAAACTACTTCTAATATCTAAATACTTAATTCAATCTCATAGTTCTAAATTCAGGTTGTTAGTTTTTCTTAAATTTAAGTTGCTAATTAGATTGGATGGCGACATAGTATGATTCTAAAAAAATATTATACAAAATGAAAGGATTACATGATATAATTATATACTTTTTTCCAAATATATAAAATGAAGATAAAAAAATTATTATTAAATAAAATAATATATCATTACAATAAATATAAAAAAAAATTAAGCTAAGATTAAAGTTTAATTTAGGGTTTTTGAGTCTTAACCTTAGTTCAATTAATTTACAAAAAAATCAAAATAAAGCCAAATATTAGAAATGATTACTAAATTCATCCCAAAGATCATATTATATATATATATATATGTATATATATATATATATATATATATATATATATATATATATATATTTGTGTGTGAGTGCGCGCGCGATCGTACTTACATGTATAACAATATCACTGACTTTCAATGTTGGCATATTTGTGTGAATAATAAGACATTTATTCCATTAAAAAAGGGATTTATTTATATATTGGCTTATAAATATGATACCATGACTCCATTTTAAATATTTACTATCATAGTTTGGTTGGGTTTGTTGTTGTGGATTAATACCAGGTAAATAATATAAAAATAAATATTGCTAAAAAAATAAATTATAGGACTTTGTTAGGATCAGAAAATGATATTGTTATAAATAATATCTTCTTGAATGATGAAGAGTATAATGATGGAGAAAAGTTTTGAATAATACGTTTTGAACAATTCTCTTGACTTAAAATTTCTGCCGATTTATTTCTTGACATAATAAAGTTGGATTAAACATTGTAATAGAATAATTAAGAATTACATTTTTTTTATCAAGTCTTTTGTGGACTTTGATAAATCATTAGGATTCTAAAACAAACGGATCGTTCAGAGTAGGGCAGTATTTCTCTGGTAATTTAATTGATAGCTAAAATGTCAATTCTCCTTCGAAATGTCAGACAGAAGCCTAGAAAAATAATATAAAATAAAATTATAGTTGAGTTTGCCATATTATTTTATTATTTTCTACTTTTCCATTTATTTATTTTAACTCATCAATATCAAGATTAAAAAAATGTTTTTAATTATATTTGATTTTCTTTTGAACTTTTCACTAAACTAAAAAAACATAACAAAATCGTTTTCTTTACTTATTTTTTCCTTGCTTAGTACATTTAAAGGACCAAAACCTTAATGTAAACTTATTAGGATATATATATATATATATATATATAAACATATTCTTTACCATTTGTTTTATTTCTTATTATTTTCTATGAACTAGAAATCCAACCTAATATAAACTTATTAGTGATATTCTGATATGATGTTAGATTGGTTAGCATTTAGCTGAAGTGGACCAATCATTATTCAGAATATAGAAAAATAAAAATAAATGAATTTACCATTACTAATACTTTTGTTACAAAACGTAGAAGTGATTATGTTTTATGGATTTTATTTTGATTCGTTTATTATTTTTAATTTTCCCTTCCATACTTCAATTTTTATAAAAACTGCATAAGACTACTTTATGAAGAGTTGATGAGTAAAAACCTTTTAAACTATTGAGCTGGCAGTATCATAACCAATATCAAATAAGTCTGCTTCTCTCTTTACCATGCTCATTATGAAGGAAGTCATAATTTTGTTGCCAATGACCAAATTGGAAGATTGAAATTTTTCATATACAAGCTTTTTCAAATAAAAATTAAAATTTCTAAATTCAAATATAAATACCACAATATGATAGATGAATTATAACAAAATATGATCTAATGAGACTTGCCTTCTTCAGAAGATGCTTTCTTATATCCCATGATTTGAATCATATGAATGATTTAAAACTCTCATCCATGATCCTAGATCAGACTACGACTTAAGTTTAAATAAACTAGCAACCATGATAAATTTATTTTAATAAATTTTCTACTTAAAATTTAAAATAATATTTCCTTTGTAACTTTCTCATACTCATAGAAACATCAGTACTCATGAATAATCATCAAATTCTCTAAATCAAACTAGTTTAGATATACTTAAATTCACAGCATATATAAATGTTTAAATAGTTTAACAATATTTATATTTAGAAATTTCAAGAAGAAAAAAAAAATTAAACATTTCAACATTTTGAAGGAAAATGGATAGGCTTTGGCGTGCGTGATACGGATCATAATATCAAATTGTAAGTTAAGGTTAAATGGAATGATTAAATTGACATTAATTTTTATCTTAATCAAACCTGTCTCTGTTCGTATTAATTTAAAACAAAAAACAAGCCTCGATGCATAACAATCAATAATACAATACAGTGTCTTATTCATTTTTTAGTTTTTTATATATATATATATATACTAAATGTATGTATATTATCTTTATAATCAATCGTTTCAACAATCAAGAACAAATAATTTCTTCATAATGATTTATATATGATCAATTGAATGCAAATTATTAGAAACATATTTTAGGGTTTTCTTAACCAACATACTTTTACTACTGTACTTATTTTAGGTATATATATATATACCTCAACTCTCTCAATAATATACAAGTCTTTTTCATGTGGTATCAAAAGCCTTCAAACTACTTGATAGAAAAACCTTAACATGTTATTAGTAAACCTCATGGTGCGTGCTCGCCTCCAGCCATATAGCCGTTGGTCACAGCGCCAATAATTAATGGTCTCTTCATTATAGATCATGTCTTCTAGTGTTAATGTCAGTCTGAATGGGACCAATTACGATCTCGAGGAATTTGATTGTTCTTAATTTCAATGCTCAAGCACCGCTAAAACTCATAACCACAAATTATTCCACGTGGTGTCTCCGATCCACATCTCTTCTATTCATGTATGATTTATAAGCGTTGATGGTGGCGTGTCTCTAGGCAATGATAACTCTTGCCTAATGCCATGCCTTCCCCAATCGGACCATATTCTAAAACCGGACATGATAATTGGCTGTGATGCAATTTATTTAGGTCAAATGTTGCCACCCTTGTGGACGTTCATCTCTACCTACCCACACGTCTTTTGTGACTTAGTACGCCTCTGAAGGCGTATGCCTCTCCTTCGGCAGCTAAAAATCGCAGCCCACATCGCAAGAATCACATCGATCCTTTGAATGTGATCATTCTTGACTATATGAAAGATTTCGCATGTGACTCTCTTGCACCATGAATGTCTCTTATTAAATTGATAAGCTCTTCCATCAGATGTTTGAAACAGGACTTGGCTGGCCTCTCAAACTATGTAAAATTAACCTACAAGCTTTGGATATAATTCTTTGAAATTGTTTGGCACCTACCTTAATTGAGGTAAATCTAGGATTTTAGTTCCTACATCCGCCTCTCGGCCTCATGATTCTTTGACAACATATTAAATCACATCGTTAAATTGAACAATTGGTGTGGACAGACCTGCAGTCGATAGTCATGGACTCCACCTTGAGCAGGAAAATCGAGATTTTGAGTCAAAGGAGTAAAAATAGTAATTCTGTTTGAAAATCAGGAATTTTTTAGATCTCGGATGACGACAGGATCTCAGTTGAAATGGTATCTAGCAGAGAATTTATTCAGTGATTGGTGCAGTGGTCGGGGTTGCGTTTTTAAAGACGTAGGATAATCAGAATGACACATGTGAGGTTGGGGTACTGCATGACATCTAGAGAGTGACTTCTGTGAAATCATGTGGTCCACTTGAAAGAATGGCTCACAATGAGCCTGTGTGTGGAAAAAGAATTCCATGGCCCATATTGAGCCATGTGGTGGTGTCGCAAAAGAAATAGGGTTGGAAAATGAGGCCACAATATGGTTTGAGAAGGAGAGTGCCTCCTTTTGGCCCCATCTGGTCAATGCTCTCATCACTGGAAAATGTGACAAAGGAGAAAATGAAGAAAGTAAAGAGATGTGAGACTGAAATGAAAAGGAAAGAAAGCAAAGAAAAGGAAAGCAAAGAAGAAGGAACAAGAAAGGGCCGTAGAGAAAAGGGAGGGAAAAGGAGAAAGGAGGAAGGAAGGGGATTTTCGGGTTTGGGCGGTGGCGTTAAACTAGTTCCAGTACTAAAGTTGGTGCCGCGATTGGATCTACGTGTGGACGCAAAGTTTGGGTTCAACAAGCTCTAAGGGTAGGATATTTTCACCTACTTGGACACTTTTAACTAAGGCTTTATAATGGTAGGATTTGCCTTATGGAGGCCACGTAAATTAGTTCCAAGCTTTGGAGATTAAAATTATACTGAATTTCATGACTGTAATTTCACCTACAGTCTGAAACGTACAGAATTAATTTGAACTGCGGCCAAAGTTTCTAGGTGATCTGGATTGGCTTGATGTATGATGACCTAAGTTATGAACCAAAATGGTTCATATTTGTGAAAGAGGGCATTGAGGTACCACGTTAAATAGTCCCGAGTTGGTGACCTGTTCTTGTCTAGTGCTTGCTTGAATAACATGCGGAGTGTGGAAAGGTGATATTGATTATGCTGTTAGTGTTATTAATATATAATTTTATATGATAGATTATATGTATATTTTATAAATTTGTCCATATTTATTGTAAATGTTTCATGTAGTGCTCATTCCTTGCATGTAACATGAGAAATGCATTAGCATCATACATTCTATATGGGTTGTCGCGTCGGTCGGGTGAGTGTAGGAGTGGGTTTATTCATTGCACATTTAATTGAATGGTCCGTGAACTCAGGAAAAATGGACAAATTAGAATTGAAGATTCACAGTGTGTAAATGATCCAAATGATAAATTACATGTCTTTAGATTGTAAAGAAAACCTTGATGACGGTTGGGATGGAGCCCCAGGGAAGTGGTAGTCCCAGTGTTATTCACAGGTTAGACATGAATCCGTGATATATGAGATTACGAAAATGTTGAAAGAAGTGCGGCGTCTGCGCGGTGTGGCTTCAGAAAATCGGTGGCCCACAAGAAAACAAATCAGTTTGGTAATAAAATTTAGGAAGTCTCCAGTGGTTTGAATTAATTATTGGTTGGTTTATTCACGCTTAGCATTCCAGGTGTGAGGGAGTCGATTGGGACTCAAGTAGTTAGCATGGTTGCATCTCATGCATGATATAGACATTTCATTAATAGTATGTGTTGTATGGAATGTGATTGATTGTTATATGTGTTGCATATGCATTTTAGGTGGGAAGTAGCACTTATGGAAAACTTTTGCGACTTTGCCCACCAGTCATTAGGACCCCTTTAGTGCGAGGGACTATCCGGGGAGGCGAGTGTTGCTTGATGGTAGCTTTTGAAAGAATGAAAATGTAACTGAGTAAATATTTTGTAAATATATCTTATAAATTTTTTTTTTTGTGAAACAGGCGTGGAAACTGTAGAATATAGTTGATTATTTTTGTTTATAGTATGGATCTGGGCCACATGTGGCTATTTTACTCATGTATGAGTGTCTCGTAACCTGAAGCGTGTGGGCCATTCAGCGGGTTGTGGTGTGATCAGTTTTAGGTTGGGCGTCACTACCTACTGACTTCGGGTGTCTGAGCCAAACTCTCCTCCATTGTCTCATCCAGTCTGCCAGCATACATCTTGGGCATGATTTGCTACCTTATGACATTGTCAAGTTGTGTGTTCTCATGACACTTCTCTGATGCGATCTCCCATCCACCTCGGCACTTGATTCTTTTTCTCCTCCGCGCATTCTTTTTATACACACCACCTGATCATTATTCCTATTAATTTTGGTAAATTCTCTAGATTTAATCGTTGATTTGGCGCCTCCTCCATGTGTTGCATGGATCTTTCTTGGCCCTTCATGAGTCGTACATCGCTTTTGACAGTGTTATTATTGGTGATGGTACAAGTTTATCATTGCTAATATCGGCTCTTTCACCCTTCCCTATCTACTGCCCATTATTATTTACCAAGTGGTTACATGTCTAGAACCTTGTTGGTCCTACCTTTTTGTATTTGATAACCACAATATATGTCTGTTTTTTTATTCTTCTTTCTTTCGGGTGCAAGACTATGTCTCACAGGGGTGGGTCTCACTGGGTTCCTGAAGTCATAAGAATGAAGTCAGTCCGGCACGCCGGTCTTTCGCCTTAGTTTTGTCTTCTTTTGCTCTGTCCTCGCTTTCATAGCTATCTCACGTGTATGGCATAATAAATCACGGTCATTAAGTCTTCACACTTTTACTTAAAATTTCAGTGTCATTTGAATATTTCCTTTCTAGGATCATTTATGTTCTTTTCTTCCTCACAAAAATATTAATAAAGCCATAAGTTAACCTTTTTCTAAATCGGCATTCGCCACGCATCTCCTCTTGATGTCATTTCATTCTTGGACCTCACGGCTTCATCTTCATTCGTTTAACTACTATCTTGTTTTGTTGACCACAAACTATATACGGCTTTGCCATTATGTGAAAATCGGATGTTCATTCGGCCTTTGCCAGCTTCAACCTGACTTTGTTGAAAATTGTTTTCTCTACCATTAAAACTCTTTACAGGATGGCTGGGGCGAATTTTTAGCCCTTCAGTCCTTTCTTGCATCCATGGTATAACTCATCTCACTACACCTCCATACACTCCTGAACACAATGGGTACTCTGAATGCTAGCGTGTTGTGCATTTTGTATCAACCTGATGGCTTGTGAGTGGTGTTTGGGTGTTGTGGGTTGGTAGGCTCCTTGCTCTTGCAACGAACTAAGGCCTCATGTCCCTCCTCATTCTTGCTACAAAGCGCTTGAATCAAGCCTTGGGCATCAACATAACGGTTCCTATGTTGCCTTCCCAATTGATGGAATTTTCCCTCAAATGTTGTAACACCACTGCTCTCGCTGTGCAAGAGTGATGGACACATGATGTTGTTCCATGTCGCTCCAGTACATGTGACCATGTGAAGGGCTTTGACAATGGCCCATGATGATGGCTCATGCTCGGATCTGGGAAAACAACCTGACACCTGGGATCTGTAGTCCACATTTCTTGCTGATCTTATCGAAATAAGTCTCACCCTCTTCCCTAATGAACTCTTGTACCCACACATCAGTATTAGATGCACTCCCATTTTTGCTCAGTTGTTTTGAATAATGGATACTGAGGATTGAGATCTGCATGCAGTTATAACACTTTGGAGTGTTTCATTTGGAGATCGTTGAAATCATTATTGATGGAGTGATGCGGTTTCTTATGTTGGTCAGATCATGTGCTGGCGCCGGTCGGTCGGATCGGCATCTTTATATAGGTTGCTCCTTGCCAGTGCTTTTCTCTATTTGACCACATCCTAAAAAAAACCGATAATCTCATGTGTCTTGAAAATCATTTCCCATTCGCGTCTCCGGCCTCCACCACAAAAATATGCCTGAGACTCACTGCTCCCGCTTCATCTCACCTCAGGCGAATATCTATCCGTGACCTCATCCCACCCCACCATCCTCTTGGTTTGCATCCCCATCCCAGATGGAGTTAGGTGATCTGAAAGAATGGTGCTCTCTGTGAAACGGTACTTAGGCTCTGGTTCCCAGGAAGCCAGGAACCAGCTATAAGTGTGACAAATGGTGTTCGTAAACAAAATCGATAGCTCTGATAGACCCATTGATACTCTGTTGCCCAGACTACATTGCACAAGGCTTTCACCAATAGTCGGGCATTTTAGATTTTGCCAGACTTTTAATCCATGATAAATCTCATGCCAAGTAGTACTACCCTTAGCATTGCCCTCAATCACAAGTGGGGACTTCATAAACTTGATGTAAATAATGCCTTTCTTACTGGGAATCTCACAATGGAGGTCTATATGGCGCCTTGCAGGACATCATATTTCTAGGTCTCACGCATCATGTTTATCGGTTACACAAGGCTATTTATGGTCTCAAACAAGCTCCGCAACCTTGGTACCAGGAGCTCAATACCTTCTTGCTCGCTCTCGGTTTTGTTACATCCCATGCGGCTCGTCCACTCTTTGTTTTACCTCCTCTGCGATAATCGCTCCTCCTATTTCAGGTTTATGTTATTAGTTTGATTATTCAGTGTGACCCCTCACTTATCGACACTATTCGACAACTTCGGCTCTAAATTCTCCGCAAGATCTTGGGGTTCTCTGCTCTCTTTGTAGAGTTGAGTTTGGCCGCATCCAGCGAGGCCTTCTAAGAAAAGTGTGATGCTCTGTTTGTCGAGAGAATAAAACGCCTCAGCTTCAAACCTGTCTCTACACCGCTCTGCATGGTCGTCTTGGCTAGTAAAGTGGTCTTTGTCTTGGTCAATGCCATGTATCTGGTGTCAAACTATACGAATAATCAATACGAATATTTCTTTGTCATGAATAAACTCTCCCCGATTTATGCCTGTCATCCACGTATTTCATTAGAATGATCAAATGTACTGCTTTCATTATCTTGCAATAGCGAAAGATCTCTTGGTATCCCGACTGTGTCATGATCCTTTGACATTATGATTTCTTTGATCTTGAAACGGGGTTGAGACCCCAGATAGATAAATCTCATAGGGCTTTCTTATTTTCCGTAGTATTAAAATTCAATTTCTTAGGTTCTAAATCCTTGCTGTTGCTCGTTCTTCCGTGAGGCTAAGTGTCGTCTGATTTGTGATTATTCTTCATTGAGCTACAATAGGTGCCAAATTACTTTGTTGTGGAACTTCTTGTCCCAATCACAGTTTCACCCCACCTGTTATAGAATGACTCTTGATGTCACTTATTTCTCTGCTAATCCGATGTTCATTCTCTACATGCCAAACACCTTGCGATTGATTCTCACGCCCAGACCGTTCAGCCATCTAAGCTCACACCATGTCTTCGCTGGTGACCATCTTGCTGATGAACTTACCAAATCTTTGTCTCAAAAGCGCCTCTTTTACCTTTGTAACAAGATTGATGTTATTTTTGGCACACCATTTTGAGGGGCCGTATTAAGTATTTTAGGGTTTTCTTTTCTTTGACTTATGTTTTTACTACTTTGCCCTTATTTTAGGTATATATATACCTCAATTCTCTCAATAATACACCCTCTGCTTTGCATAATGTATATGATACTTTATATATAAAAAAAAATTCCCATCTACTAATTCCCTTATTTCTTAAATTCTTTCATTTAGATCAAAATTCAAAAAGGTTATTAAAAACAATTGAAGAAAAGTTTAGATGAAACATTTATTATTTATTTAGTTAGAGGTTAGTTTCCATTATTTTTAGGAAGATTCTATTTTGATTTAAGGACCAAATTTTACACATTCACTTCAAGGCACATCAACATGTTTGACACCCCTAAAATTCGGGGTCCCGTTGATAACCCGTCAACCCATAAAATTCCTGTGGATTTCTGGGTGACCCGATACCACACTGTTGTGTCCCATTTATCGAGATCCATATTTCACAAAAATCGGGTAGAGTCTCCTCAAACCAAAGGATTCTACCCAACATACAACCTCGTATAACAAAGATAATCATAACCCATCCGTGGTCTCAAATGTAAGGTATCGACCCCACAAGGTCCATCCGTCTATATCCCCAATATACACCCCTTTACTAGACCCATTCATTCACATTTAAATCTAAATATGAAAATAAAATATTTATCATAAATAAGAGTCCGGACACGCCCTCTACCATAATTACATACTCGATTATTTAGACAATAATCCCAAAAGAATTTAGTTACACCTCTTTATACAAAATACTTTACAAAGCGAAATATCAAGGCCAATACATCGTCTCCTTCATCATCACGGCCTCGTCTGGAGCCGACTCCGTAAAACCTCAGACGAAAAGGGACTCCGGTGAGCAATGCACAGTAGAAAAATTCTCCTACAAGGGCTACTCCCCGCCTAAATGCACATATAAAGGCATACATAAAACATCAAATCATATTCCATATAAATAATGCAATCCCATGTAATGTTTTCGTGGTCATTTACGAGATGAGACTTCTCATGCCCATAACCCGAGTCCCAACCCGACTTCTCACACCTCGCAACGCCTGCGTGAAAACCGTCATTGGCAGGCCACCCAACACTTAAACCATTGTGACAACCCTCCACTTTAATTTATAAAATCCTCGTGTTCATGGAAATCAGCTTCTTTGGGTCACACCGTAGATCATCAGACGCCTTCCGACATTTTTACTGCCACCGTTTGGGTGATCATGTCTAACCGCATATATAAATTCGGGGTATTTCACCGGAGGGGAACTACTCATCTGCTACGCCTAAACATTAACATGATTTATTTATTATTGTTTTATACAACCGTGAGTCTCGATTTTGACGTATCTCATTTCCGAAGCCCGCCACACATTCACCAAGAATGGTGAATAACTGTACCATGCACCCACACCTGACTCAACGCGATGTGACCATGCATATGAAATGCAATCATACCATTTCATGCTCTGTCATGCTACATGTAACATTTATAAATTCCGAATAATTATATTTCCTACATATAATTTCCATTCATCACAATTTCCATGTTAATACATCGTGCAAGCACATATTAACATGATTTTTACACACAACAACATATCATTTATTTTTCCAATAATACACAACACACAAAATGACCCAAATCTCGGACCCATATAACCTCTTGATCCCTTCATGGTTCGTCACTGAATTACTTTAATACTAAAAACACTATAAAAACTGAAGACATCAGTCCCGGAATTAAAACCAAACCTTTTTCCAATCTGGGAATGCCCGAAACCACTCCCAAAAATTTCCAATATCTAGTCCCAAAATCTTGTCCGGACAATCCAAAAATAGTCTTGAAAATTCAGCCTTGATCTGCTTTAAAACAAATCCCGAAATCTAAAATTTAAGCATCAGCCCAAAAGCTGGGATTGAAATTTACTTCGCCTCTCACGACCTTTTTTTTTTTTTTTAAGAAAAACCCCAAACCATTAAATGACCTTTAAACTATAAATAACCCAATGAAGAAAATTCCCTACCTCGTGGAGTTTGATGAAACTCTAAGATTTTGGTATCCACACGTAGCTCTCGATGCGTGGACCGACTTTACCTTTTGCTTTGACGAAAACCAACGGCCCGATCTCCATAGATCTTAGAGAGAAGCAGAAAACCTTTTTTTTCCTTTCTCTCTCTCTCTCTCTCCGCTCACTCTCTCTCTCGCCACCTCTCGCTCCCCCGGCCTCCTCCCCTTCCTTATTTATTTTCCTTCTTATTTGTTTTCTTCCTTTCTTTTCTTTTTAGTTTTGGACACATGGCTCACTGTGCCATGTGTCCATCACCTATTCCTGCCCTGCTTTCTACCCTAAAAATACCTCTATATTTCTTTTCGCTCAATTATTTTAACTCGAACTTAGTCGTCGCTTGACTTCCTTGATTTGAAAATCTCGCCCCTGAGTCATAATGCACTTATCACCGAGAAAATCGTAAAAATATTCCGACTGTCTCAGAATTTAACGAAACTTTTCTAGGTCACTGGGTTTCGCGAGACGAATCCAACAACGCAGTCCGTTTCGTCATCCAAGATCTAAAGAATTTTCTAAGCTTCCTTAAACCATTATGGCGTAATATATTATTATTATTATTATTATTATCATTTTTCCATTTTTGAAAATTTTTACCTTCTGTTTACATTTTCCCTTAAAAGAATTCTTGTCCTCTTAATACTAGCACACAAACATAAGCATATGCAATAGTTATTCAAGTTCCAATATTAGATAAACACACTTTCATCCTCAAATAGGAAAGGATAGGTGGCCCGCATCGTGTCCTCGCATTCCCAAGTTGCCTCCTCCACTCCTCGGTGTTGCCACAACACCTTTACTAGCCACACGGTCTTGCGTCGCAAAACCTGATCCCGACTATCCATGATACGCACCGGTCCCTCCTCGAAGGTCCCATTTTATCCATTGCAATCCCTCACGATCCGTATGGTAGATCTGGAGTATACTTCCGGAGCATGAAGACATGGAACACCTCATGGACACCTGATAAGCTAGGCGGTAGCGCTAACCGATATGCAATTGTGCCCACCCTCTCAAGTGTCTCTAAGGGCTCGATATACCTTGGCTCTAGCTTCCCTCGCTTGCCGAAACTAACCACTCATCTCTTAGGCATCACCTTCAAGAAGGCGTGATCACCCTCCTCAAACTCTAGAGGTCGACGCCGTCAGCATAGCTCTTCTATCTGCTTCGAGCCGTAAGGAAGCGCTTTCGAATCAAATCCACCTTCTTAGAGGTGTCTCTAATCAAATCCAGACCAGTGATGGAATGCTCTCCCACCTTTGTCTAATAAATCGGGGATCGGCAAGGACTCCCATATAAATCCTCATAGGGTGTCATCTGAATACACGCCTGGAAACTGTTGTTGTAGGCGAATTCCACAAAGGGTAAGTGCTCCTCCAAGCTACCCTTAAGATCCAGGACGCATGCTTAGAGCATGTCCTCTAAAATCTATATGGTCCTCTCCGACTGACCATCTATCCGCGGATGAAACGCAATGCTCATCGTCAACTGTGTCCCCATGGCCTTTTGGAAACTCTTCCAAAAGTGTGTCGTAAACCTAAGATCCCTATCCGATACTATGGACACTGGTACTCCATGTAACTAGACAATCTCTCGAATATACAACTAGTAGAATTCCTCCAGTGTGAAGGTCATCCACACCTCTAGAAAGTTTTTCGACTAAGTGAGTCAGCCCACTATAACCAATACGGCATCATGCCTCCGCGGTGTCTATGGCAAGTGGGTCACAAAATCCATCGTGATATGCTCCGCCCACTCGGCTACCTCCGAGTGGTGAAGTGGCCACTGTTGACTCTAATGCTCGACCTTTACTGCGACCGCATTGAGACCGCCATCGAGCAAAATCTCAATACGTGTCGTTTTATCCCACTCTACGTAATACTAGCAGAAGATTTTGAGTACATCTTCATTCTACACAGATGTCTGATAAATCAAGAAGCGTGGAACTCTCACGGATCTCCTCTCGGATCGGTCGACTTGGGAACCACTGACGATCCACTATCTGCATTTACCCGTCTATGTGGATCTTGTAACCGTCACACATTTTGGCCCATGCACGGTCACGATGGGCGATATCTCTACTTCCTACCCTTGGCACTCAATCACCACCTTTCGGTAGGGATGGGCGCCTTCTACCAAATTCCCTAGCACTCCACGAGTGCGATTGATGTACTACATCTAGACATCCTGATCTCGAACATCTGCGGCTCGGGAGCTTCACGCTGCTTGATGCTCACTGTGACTTCCGATTGAGCGCATCAACCACTATATTTTTCTTACCAGGATGGTAATGCAAAGTGAAGTCATAGTCCTCCAGATACTCCATCCATCTACGTTGCCTCATGTTGAGGTCCCACTGTGTGAAAATATACTTCAGATTCTTGTGGTCTGAAAACACTTCGAACTGCTCACCATACAAATAGTGGTGCTAAATCTTTAAGGCAAAGACAATGACCGCCAACTCCATGTCATGTGTGGGGTAATTCCACTCATGATTCTTCAACTACCGAGAACCATAAGCTACTACCCTCCCAGACTGCATCAAAACGCATCCCAGTCCATCCTTCGAGGCATCATAGCCTGCGTGTACCTGCGTCCTGTTCCGGGACTATCGAGATGGAGGCATGGTAAGCCTCCTTTTCAATTCCTGGAATGCCTTCTCACACAAGTCATTCTATTCAAACTTGACATCTTTCTAGGTCAATCTTGTCATAGGTGCTGCTAACCGGGAGAAATCCTTAATGAACCTCCTGTAGTACCTCGCCAATCCCAAGAAACTACGTATCTTAAAGACCGACTTCGGCCTCTCCTAACTCATAACAGCCTCAACCTTCTCCTATTCTAGTGACACACCTAAACCCGACACAACGTGTCCCAAGAATTTCACCTTAGTAAGCCAAAATTCACACTCACTGAACTTGTCGTACAACTGATGTTCTCTGAGAGCCTAGAGAACAATCCTGAGTAATCCTCATGCTCACTCTTATCTTGGGAGTAGATCGAATGTATCGACAAAGACCACAAAAAACTAGTCAAATAGGATGGAATAACTATGCATGAGAATCGTTAGGCATTCGTCAGCCCGAATCACTTTGTAATTCGAAATGCCCATACTCGTCCTCGCGCTATCTTAGGGATATCACATCCTCCACCCCAACTCTCGGCCGATGTGCTTAGGTGTGAAGGTCTATCTTGGAGAAGACTCGTGCCCCTCTCAATTGATCAAACAAATCATCAATCCTAAGTAAGAGATACTGATTCTTGATCGTAGCCCGATTCAGCGTCGATGGTATGCACGGTCGAGAAGGTGTATCTCTTCTTCATAAGCGAGCAAGACGACCCAGCGGTGCTCGATCTAATAAAGCCATTGTCTAACAATCCCTGCAGTTGGACCTTGAGTTCCTGCAACTCAACTAGTGCCATCCTATAAGGAGTCATAGAAATGGGCGACCTACCAGGATGTAACTCAATGAAAAAGTCCACATCCCTATGTTGAGGTAATCTCGGTAGCTTATCCTGAAAGACATCACTCATGCACTATGAGCCACGAGGTAGGCAAATCCTGTCTCCACACTCATCCTTTAGGGTAAGGCTTGCTAGCCAGCACGTCAGGCATCTCTCCATCTAAGTCGGTACACAGTATGGGGTGAAGCATCTTGCCATACGAAAATCACACGGATCTTGTCAGGTGTGTAGCGATAATCCTCACTATTATCACGGTCCCAGTAGCGACTCGATGTCTTAGATCATCAATCCACACCGAGAATGACATCAAAATCTGATATGTCCATCACCTGAAGGTCCACCGTGAGCAGAATCCCTGAGATCTCTAACTCACAATTCTGACACATCTTATCAATCCTCATCCTAGTCCCTAAGGGAGAACTCACATATAACGGCTCATCCAAGGTCTCCACCTCTAAGACTAAAACATCCACACTAGTTGCAACCACAAAAGAATGCGATGCTCTAGAATCAAACAATATCTTAGCCCATAGGCGAGATAGCAGAAATATACCCTGTATCATTGACTCATCAACTGGCTCAGTCTGTGGCGTGATGGTGTAAACACGACCTTGTGTCCCTGAAGTCTCGGCCTGTGAGCCCTGTCCTTAGCCTCGACCCATACCCGGACTCTCATGTAGTAGAAGGCTCCTGTACAACACCTTGAGACTGATGCTAGTTCTTTTGGCTCGCACTAGGGTGAGGAGGAACAAGCGGAGTGTCACGTCAGGTCCCGCGAGTATTGGGACGGGTGTCCGATAGCCTTGGATCCTTTGCCTTTATAGGCTGATCCGGAGTCTCATGTGCGGTGATGCTTAATAATAACATGTCATTTGTTATTGGCTAAAAGCCACAGTCTTGCCTTGGCCACGATGCTTCGCATGGCCCGAATCCCTCAAATCTCGTGGGATAGAAGTCTTCGCTTCTTTCGAACTAGGCGTCGTTGATCATATTAGCTGCTTACCATTTGCTTTTTCGAATCTCGGATGCTCAGTGCGTATACATCTCTCTCTCTCTCTGGCCGCAACGTCGACCATAGAGTCCATGTCTTGTTGGAATCCTATAATCTTGCCCCGGATGGACAACTTCAGGCCATCCTCAAACTTCTCGCAGCGTATTGTATATAGTCATCCGGCGTGCCCGATTCAGTGAAATTGGCTATGTCTTCAACGCGATCATCTTCGCTGCTTTTCTTCGAGGCTAGAACTTTGCGTGCGCAACGATTCAAGAGAAAAACTTATCCATGAAGAGCTCTCGAAACTCTCCCCATGTCATTGTTTTCGCGTCCTGTGAGACTTTGACCCAGTCCCACCATACCTAGGATTCACCCTCTAGCCGAAATGTGGCTAGCCTGATCCTCGTCGCATCAGAGGTAATCTCAATAGCCTCCATAAAGGCCTGTGGGTCAAACACAAGTGGTGGCTGACTATTGTCCCGGGGACGACCTCTACGTCCTCTTCCTCGACTTGCCATCTACACAAGTTAAGATAGAAATTTGAGATTCTCTCTTTTCATTTATCACATTAGTAGTACATAATGCCAAACACTAATAAATAGTCGTTCCTACGTAATCATGCTTATTCGTTTTCCGAACCCCTAAGGTTACGTTTGTTAACCCTAGTGTTCTTGATTTACATGCACATTCTATCATTAAATATATTCGCTTTCAACCTGATATCTCCATGGTACATATTAGAACACCAAAGCGATCAATGCACACAATGTCGTGTTCTACACCCATACCCATTAATCCTTGGTATTTTGGACACCTAACCGTTGATACTCAGCTATGACAAGCCAATATCCAAAAACACTGGTGGATATCCCCACCCAAGCTCCTAGGTAATCGTTAACCTAAACTTTTATACCAAGCTGTGACACCCCTAAAATTCGGGGATCCTATTGACAACCCGTCAACCTGCGAAATTCCTGTGAATTTTGGGTGACCTGATACCACACTATTGTGTCCCATTTATCGAGATCCATATTTTCACAAAAATCGGGCAAAGTCTCTTTTGTTCGAGGAGCTCTATCCAACATACAACCTGTATAACTGTATAATCATAACCATCGAGGTCTCAGCGAAGTAGTATTGACCACGGGGTCCATGCATCCATATCCCCCGATTTACATCCCTTTACCGGGACCCATTCATTCACATTTAAATCTAAAATATGAATATAAAATGCTTAATTACAGTTTAATAAGAGACCGCTTACGGCCCTCTTATCATAATTACATACCCGACTATTTAGACAATAATTCCAAAAGAATTTAGTTACAATTCTTTTATACAATATACTTTTTTGCAAAGGAAATATCAAGGCCACTCGCCCTCCTTCATAATCACGGCCTCATTGGAGCGTCATTTCCCTGTACACCCCCTGTACCTGAAAGGGGGTCCCACGACGAGGTGAGCAATGCCTAGTAGAAAAATTCTCCTACAAGGGCTTCTCCCCTCCTAAATGCACATGCAATGGCATACATAAAACATCAAATCATATTCCATATAAATAATTAAATCCTATGGAATGTTAGTGTCAACCGAGTCTGACCGACTCCTCCTTTGCAATGCCAAGTGTGAACCGATCCATTGGTGTTTCACTTGATGACTTAAGCAAATAGACAACCACTCGATTTTAATTTATCAAATCTCGTGTGTTGTTCATGGGCCACGTCTTTTTCGGGGTCACACCGCAGGATTGTCACGCACCTTCCGACATTTTTACGGGTTTTCACCGCTAGTGATCATGTCTAACCGCATATAAATTTGGGTCTTTCACCCTAGGAATGGGGGGGGGGGGGGGATCTACCCCATCTTGATACGCCTAAACACATGATTTATATTTATTATTGTTTTATACAACTGTGAGTCTCGATTTTGAACGTGGTCCCATTTTCGAGCTCACCACACATTCACCAAGAATGCTGAATAATAGTACCATGCACCCACATCCGACTCGACGCGATGTGACCATGCATATGAAATGCAATCATGTCATTTCATTCTATGTCATGCTACATGTAACATTTATAAATTCTAGATAATTATATTTCCTACATATAATTTCCATTCATCATAATTTCCATGTTAATACATCACGTAAGCACATATTAACATGATTTTTACACACAATCGCATATTATTTATTTTTCCAACAATATACAACACACAAAATGGCCCAAATCTCATACTCATATAAAACAGGGCACCTCTTAGTCCCTTCATGGTTTATCACCGAATTACTATGATATCAAAACACACCACAAAAATCGAAGACATCCATCCTAGGATCAAAACCAAACCTCAACCCAATCCGGGACTGCCCGGAACCAGTTTAAAAAATTTCCAATATTCAGTCCCAAAATCTTGTTCAAACTGTCCGAAAACAGTCCCGAAAATTCCTAAAAATTCCTACACTTAATCCTAAAAATTTAGGACTAAAATTTACCCCCTCTCACGACCTCTAAGAAAAACCCCAAGCCATTAAATGACCTTTAGGCTAAAAATAACCTAAGGAGAAAAATTCTCTACCTCATAGAGTTTGACGAAACTCCAAAATTTTGGTACCCACACGTAGCTCTCAATGCGTGGACTGACTTTACCTCTTACTCCAACGAAAACCCACGGCCTAATCTCCGTAAATCTTAGAGAGAAGCGGAAAACCTTTTTTTTTCTTTCTCTCTCTCTCTCCGCTCACTCCCTCTCTGTTTTCCTGTCTCTCCTCCCCTTCCTTTATTTCTTTTTCTTCTTTATTTGTTTTCTTTTTCTTCTCTTTTCATTTTTTTTTTTAATTTTGGACACATGACTCACATTGCGCCATGTTTCCATCACTCATTCGAGTCCGTTTGTACCCTGAAACAATTTATTTCTTTTCAGTTAAATTTATTTCGCGAACTTAGCCTCAAGTCATTTCACGACTTACGAGTTTTAAGTAAAATCTCATCCACAGAATCCTTGGTGACTTATCGCAGAAAATCATAAAAATATTCCAACTGTCTCAGAATTCGACAAAACTTTTATGGGTCACTAGATTTTGCGAGACGAATCCAACGGCCCAGTCCGTTTCATCATCTGAAATCTAGAGAATTTTCTAAGCTTCTCTGAACCATTCTAATAATTTATTATTATTATCATTTTGCCATTTTTGAAAATTTCTAATTTTCTCGGGTTTTACAACATGTATATGAGACAACCTTTGAAGTTCACTTTTAGTTTTTTTTTTCCAAATAAATTTTCAATAAAAAAAAAGTTGATTTTGTTTTATGTCATCTTGGATAAAGTTATTGTCATTATAATTTTTTTGTTTTTCGACTCTTTCAAAGATTCAATTTTACATCTTTTTTCTCATCCAAAATTCACATTTTTTTTCATTTTTAGTATTTTGTATTTTTAACCCAAGCAGAAATGAGATATTGTTATATCATTCTTCTGCAAACGAACTAGAATATAGCAAATAATTTCTCACATAATTTCTGTAAAAAAATGTTGAGAAGATGTGATTAACTAGTATTATTATTTTTTAAATATTTCTCATATTTCTGAAAATCAAAATTAGTATTTAATAGGCAAGAATTTGAGGACTGTTAATTTTTTTTCTTTTAAATTTGTATTGGATTAGATTTCTTATTGGTTCATTATATCAAATATCTAGTACTTTTATATTACTACATTGTGGGGCAAATTGTTGCAATTATTTAAGAAGTATAATTACATGAATTTTGATTGAATGGATTAGCTTTTCTTTAAATTTACTTTACCCTGCTATTTATTTATTTTTTAATGTTTGGAGAGATATTCAATAATAGATTATCTTCATACAATAGAAAAATACTTAACATTTCAAGTAATGAAGTCTCAAATTCCCTGCTATTTCATGGCAACATTTCTTAATATTTATGGCATATCTTTGATTGCTTAAAACAATTTATATAATTTTGCAGTTCTAATTTTTATATGAGTAAAAATAATATGACTTCCAATACACATGCATGTTGTTTGAATTGAAAAATGAGATATTCATTTACACAACCAATAAATATGATACAATGGACTTGTGTTTAAATATTTATAAGTTGTTATTTGAGTTCTCGTCTTACTGTTATTTCAGTAATAAAATGATAGTGCTAAAATTGTTGTAAGAAAATGGAGTATTGGAGGAAATTAAAAGGTCATGATTAAATTTTCCCCCAATTTGTACCCCAAATTTGCCATATTATCAAATTTCCCAAATTTTTCACTAATTTGGGATCCAAATTTACTCAAATTGCTATACCATTTGGCATCTAAAAGGGAAATTCATATCAAATTTTATTAATGTAATTTTTTAAAATTTTGTTCAAGTCACTTCTAAGTTTCTTAGAGATTTTTTTACTGTTCATTTCTAATTTTGAAATGATAGTAATTACTAATTACTAAATCTTAGAGTGAAAATGGCAGGATATTGTAACAAAATGTTTATTTGTCATAAAAAAATTTTAGAGTAATTATTTTCTCAATTTCAAATGATGTATCATTTTCTCAAAATATCTATGATAAAACACTTATTTATTTTTTATTTTTACAAAAAGAAATCTAATGGATATCTTTGCATATTAAAATTTAAAAATGTACTAATTATTTCATTGAAGAATTTTTGTTACTATTTCAAAAATGTTGTCCCTATTTAAAATTAATGCTATATTACCTTTTATTTTAATTATTATTTTATTAAATCATTGCATCTGTTTTGAATTATCCTTTTTGATACATATTTTTGAGACATACCTAATCCTGTGGATAATACGAAATGATATATACATTTGAAATTGATAAGAAAAAAATAAGCATTTCAACATTTTTAAAGGAAAAAGTTATAAATATTTCAATATTGATGAGTAGGATGTTCCTTTCAACATGGTTAACAAGCAATAGTCAAAGAGTTAAAATAAGTAAAAATTAAAAAATTCAAACGTTAATCCAATTTTTATTTTAATCCAAATATAAAATATAAATACATTTTGATAATTAAAATAAAAAAAAATTTATAACAAATAGAGATATAACGATCAATCATACAATGCAAGATTGTTTTAGGAAACATGATATATTTGAAGACCAAATTTTATTCCTTCACTTCAAGGCACTTTTGTCATGTATATGAGACAGCTTTTGCAGTTACCTTTCGTTTCTTTTCTTTTTTCTCAAATAAATATTTTAATAAAAGTTTCCTATTATATAAAAATCATTTCAAATAAATGAAATTATTGATTTTGTTTTATGTCATTTTGGGGAAAGTTTATCGTCATTATCTTTATTTTATTTTTTAATTTTCCTACTTCTTCAAATATTCAAATTTACATCTGATGGGGTTTGAAATAATGGCGTACTGCATGCCCAGTATGACTTTGAGCGTCGGGATTAAAGTGGGCCCTAGTACTGTGACATATGTGGTATCCCCAGTGTAGGCGAAGCAGGGGGCCTGACTACGCCCCTTTAAGGCGGTAGCCCGAGTCCGTATTAGAGGAAAACACTTATCTCGCGATTAGGAAAGTAAGATATTTCTTAATTGTGCCCATGTCGTCAGCCTTATTAATCGGTTCACGATAAGGAAGAAAATCTCTCATACGATGAGAGGAATATCGTATCATCCTCAACAGGAAAGATACAATGCGTGTAATCATCATTGAAAATTATCGCGATCGTCAATTTATAAAAGCGAAAGGCGGCCCCATCGGTTAAAGGTATGCAGACATATGCATAAAACTTCATTCTCTAAGCAGTTGATCTTCTCTTCCATCGGAAAGAACTGACTTAGGCATCGGAGAGGCAATGGGCGAGCCCCCGCCGATCCTTTTTGTTTCTTGTTTTTGTAGAGGAGCCCAACGTGCAGAATCAGCGGACCGGCTCAGCAATTCCAGCACGCTCCAGCCCAATTTCGGTTGAAAAAGCATCATCAGTTTAGCGGTGTAGAGACGACAGGTTCCTTTACAAATAAAGATCTCTTAGTATTTGATGGTATCAGCTTCCGAGACACAAGCGAGAATCACGCCAATCCTCGAGGTTGCAAGACTAGACAGCGGCGTGGACAACCGACCTCCTAGGAGGCACTTGGCCCAGAAAGCGTGCGAGTCAGCACGGACCCGAGGTGGGCGCTCGGCATCGCGGCCCGACACTTCTTTGAAAGAATTGGAGCAACTCACCAGGTAAATACAACGCCCCCGGAGACACGATAGGCTGAAGGCCCAGGCCCGCATTACACGGAAGAGCAACATCTCGACCCTGCCGTCGAGAGCGGATAGAAAGAGAAACTAGCCACACCGGGAGCATGATGCCTGGCCAGGAGGGGCTGTGAGAGCGGGCGGGAACAACAAGCGATAGGCCCATCCTTTATGTCAGGTAGGAGATAGAGGACGGTCGTGAGCAAAGGTTGAGGACATCAGTAATCAAGCCACATGAAGGGAAGCGATAAAGAATTGACTCAGTCTCCATGGGCCAGCCACAGTGCAATGACTAGAATCCCATTCTAGCAGGGGTGTTGCACTTCCCTCTTCCGGCAAAGTTCAAAATGCCGTAGATCGAGACGTTCGACGGAACAAAAGACCCCATAGACCACCTCAATACATACAAAAATCAGATGGAACTACATGGATATATAGGACCACAGTATGATGCGAGCCTTACATTATCACACTAAGGGCTTTGCTTGGTGGCTTTGGTTGCAGACTCCGTCGTCTTCCATCTCATAGTTCTGGGCTTTCTATTGCATTCTCTCAGCTATTGGAGCAAGGACGTACGAGGAAGCGGTTATCACCTTTTGAACATAAGCAGGCTCTCGGGAAAGCCTGGTCATATGTTCAAGGTTTAACGATGGAGTCATTGAAGGTAGTATTCGGCGAGATGTTTGCCATTCTTTCATTGCGGGCACGGGGGGGTGCGGTCGAAAGACCTAATGTTCTCTATCTCAAGACCCTTAGGCAGAAGCATGGTAGGGTCCTCGCCAAAGCAGTATATCAGCGGTGAAGAAGCCCACTCTGTCCAGTAAAGCTCTTACCTTTCGAAAAGGGAAAAGGCGAGCTGACAAAAAGAAGAGCAGCCTAAGAGGCCGTGACGAGGGGCCAGTCCCGGAGGAGCAGAGAAAACAAAGAGCGGTCCCAGATAAGGCGAGGCATCGGGGATCGTAGGGGACGCGCCGGCAGCTGCGGCGTGATATTCACCTCGAAATACACCCTGGCGGCCTCGGTGTCGTAGGTCCTCTGTGAAGTACAGCATGAAGGTTTACGAGGTGTATCGGATGAGTCGGGCCGTTAAAATAGATGATGCAAATCTTGTGAGTTCCATGGTCATGGACACGAGCAGGATGGCGTATCCGGTAGAAAGGAGATTTAATACTTGATCCGACGTGGGCATCTCAGCCGTTACGTGGCTGGAAGGTTAGGGCGAGTCGACCACCACCGCCTCGTCGATGACCCGATTCGACATCAGTCACCTTTAGGAGAAATCCATGTAATCTCCGGAGGATTTGCAGGAGGTGGAGATTCCAACTCAACTAGGAAGGCCCACTTACGCAGCATCAGATCAGGGTAAACCTTAGAAGTACAATCAATATCCAAACTTCCTCGGCTAGATACTACCGCTAACCCTTTTTGGACTTGACATGGAAAATTTATGAAACATCCAATGACCCGCGAGATAAGCCATAGTAATAATGGCTTGATCCACGAGTCCTTGTGACAGCGGGAACAGTGACATCATCTTAGCATCAGCTTTCGACAACATGGGCATTGGAAGGGAGAAGCTAGAGCCAGTCAACGCCTGCCTACGTGGGTTCTCAAGAGAAAAAGTACTGCCCCTGGGGTCGATAAAGTTAGTGCTCACTTTGGGAGACCCCCCATGCCAGGCTACAACAACGGTGAGATTTCTCATAGTAGAAGCCCCATCGGCCTACAACATGTTAGTAGGTAGGCCCTCTCTCAATGCCATAAAGGTCGTTCCCTCCACTTATCACATGGTCATCAAATTTCCAACTACAAATAGAGTAGGAATGGTTCGAGGAAATCAGCGTATAGCCTAGGAATGTTATTCAACATCAATGAAGCAAAACATGGTCAACAACATCTACATAGACGAGCTCGACATGCAAGACAAGGTAACCACCCGACCTGCGCCTTCAAAATAATTAGAGCCTGTACAACTTAGCGACCAGCCATAACACCTCGTCTACATAGGTTCTAAACAGCGGAAGGCATCAAAAGCCCTCATCAAGTTTTCTAGAAGCGGAACATGGTATTCACACGAAAGCAGGGGAAGACATAGGCGGGGTTGACCGCGAGTGATTACCCGCGAGGGTACGAGAGCGTTAATCCCTCGGCTAAAATTTGGTCAAGCAAAAAGAAAAGGAGTTTTGCCTAGAAAGATGAGAAGGCGATTAATGAAGAGGTGGTGGCTCTCCAGCGAGCAATCAGAGAAGTAGAGTACCTTGAATGGTTGGCTAACGTTGTTCTCGTCAAAAAACCAAACGGAAAGTGGCGGCTTTGCATCGATTTCACAGACATCAACAGGGCCTACCCAAAGGATAGCTTCCCTCTACCTCAAATTGATCTCATAGTAAACGCCATGGCAAGTCATGAACTCCTCAGCTTCATGGACGCCTTCTCTGAAATTCTGACCAGGTCGATATGGACCACTAGCGACCCGAAGACCTCGTTTGTCAGCTGGTCAGGAACCTCTTGTTATTGAGTAATGCCCTTGGTGAAGAATCACGGGAGCCACCTACCAAAGGCTGGTGAACAAGATGTTCGGCTCGTCAGACATCTATGGAAGTATAGACGACTATGTTGGTAAAATCGGTAAGCGAGCTCCTTAACAGATTGCCAGGCGTTCTAGGTCTTGAAAAACTCTGATATGAGAGTTAAGCTCAGCCGTGCGCTTTCGGAGTCTCGTCGGAAGTTCTTGGGTTTTATAATTAACTGCTTAGAGAATAGAGGTTAACCCGGATAGATAAAGTTGTACTTGATAGGCTTCTCCTTGAACATTAAAGACATTCAACGCTAACCAGAATAGGCTGCGAGCCACTTCGTATCTAGGGCCCGGCGACAAATGTCGACCTTTTTCCCGGGTTACGAAAAGGCCTTCGATGGGATGCACCTTGCCGGGGAGCGTGTGACACTCAAAACCTGCCTGAGCTCTCCCATTCTAGTAAGACGCCACGAGAGGGAACTCCTCCTCTCACACTGTTGTTTCAGACTTTGCAACTAAGTCGCATACGGTAGAGGAATGGGACAAGGTGCGACAACCGGAGTCTACTATTGTAGCGAGAGCTCAGGGAGCGAAGAGCTACCCAGATGGAAAAAGGCGATCACGGCGTTGGCCTTCATCGAGAGAAAACTCGACCTTACTTTGAAGCTCATAAAGTGGTCTGACGAATGTGTGAAGCAAATAATAAGGCAAGAAACCTCTGAAGGGCGATAAAGTGAAAACATAGAGGCTTAGTGGAAATCGACATCAAGTACAAACCGATGTGTAAAGGCGAGATCTTGTGAGATTTCATCATAGGTCACTCCCGACCACCGGTCTACGAAGGCTCTGACTAGCGCAGGCCTCCCATTACGGAATTATCAGGTGACGAAGTACGCTAGCATTTCGAGCGGTGCGGGAATGATCTGGTCAGACCGGGATGAATCTGGAATCGCCTCATGTTGAGCTGGCCTCATCATGAGGCCCGAATGTGGGGTTGTCATGAAAAAAGCTGGACAGCCCCCTTCATGGAGCCAGATCAGTGGAGTGAATGGGGACTCTGTGGTGAGTAAGCGACTAGAAGACTCCTACAGGCCAAAGGTGAGAAGATGATCTTATATCTCAGAAGGTGCGAGGATTGTAAGAGTTCATACGAGTTCGAGGTCGAGCTTATGTACAGGCATAGATTCAGGGTTGATGCCTTAGCGGCGCGACAACCTCACAAGAAGACACAGGCGGCCGTGCAGTGAGCACCTTCGGAGCCCTCGGTGTGCATCGGCAATGAGGAGGATTTCCCTGTGAGTATCCGAACCGGGCTGGATGGACCCTATCTGGGATTACTTGGTGGATGGTACATTGCGGCTTGACACAAAGGAGGAGTCGTCAGTGGGAGTCGTAAGATTCAGCATTCATCGAGGGACCCTTTATCATGAGACTTCTCTACGCCCATACTTAAGTGCGTGGGGAAGGAAGGCGTAACTACATGCTAAGGGAAGCTGCGAGGGCCTTGTGTAGCAGCCATCGAGGAAGCTCGAGACCTTGGGGGAAAACACTAAAGCGAGAACTATTATTTAATGCTCAAAGATACGTGAGCGGTTAGAAAGTGCAAAAACTATCGGGAGCATGCCAGAGATATCTTATCTTCCATGCGGCTAGCTATCGTTAATTCTGAGCCCGGCCTTTTCAGCAATAGGGGCTTCTAGATATTGGGACCTCTACCCGTTGGAAGGGGCGATGCAAATTTATCATTGTGGCGTGGACTATTTTGCCGTCGTGAAGGCAAGCCCTTGCAACAATCACGAGCGGAAGGTGCGGCCGATGCGGTGTTCTATAATATGCAGGTTTAGGATCCCGAGGTCCCTCGTGTCTGATAATGGGAAACAATTCGACAATCCTAAGTTCAGGATTTAACGCTAGGACCGGAATCAAGAACTACTACTCGTCCCCAGCTCATCTGCAGTCCAATGGACAAGCAGAGGTCACTATAAGGACTCTAAAGGCAGCATTGAAAACCAAATTGGAAGACCTAAAAGGAAAATGGGTAAAATTACCTCCAGTATTATGGGCATCTGAGAACTTCTGTATGAAGTCGGCTGACCTTCGGCAACTCGAGGAAACCTCGTTAGCTCACGGCCTTTGTACGAGAAGCGATAGATCGATCAAAGGTCGAACTAAATCACCAAAGGTTGAACTAGCAAACATCGAACACTTGAGGAGGTCCTTCGCCTAAACCTAGACCTCCTAGAAGAAAAACGCGAGCAGGTCCTAAAGCTTATGGAGGACTATCATAGGAAGACAACGAGATATTATGACCAAAGGTTCAAGCCTAGGAGTTACAAGCCAGACGACCTGGTTCTAAAAAAAACTTCTGCCAGCAAGGAAGGACCCCACACATGGGAAGCTGGGACCTAATTGGGAAGGGCCTTACATCGTATCTCGCATAATCCGACTTGGCAACTATGAACTGCAAACGGAAGAAGGAAAAACTCTGCCTCACTCATAGAACGCTAAACACCTCAAACGGTTCTACCAATAAGACCTCGGAACATAGCCTGTAATAAAGATCCACCGTCTTGATTTCGAATAACACTCTATGTCCATTTTTAAGCTGTTTAATGTTATGATGGCCCAAACAATAAGTTATAATGATAAAGCCAGGAGCTCGGCTCGAAGGGGTCTTGGTGGAAGAAGCGCTTGATTCACAAAGATTGTTCTTTATTTCAAAGGAGCTACAGTTAAATACAAAATTTCATTACATGGAGGTTACAGCCACCTCAAATGATTACAAAATGTTTCTTTGCATCTCAAAAATTACAATTAAGCAGCAGGTTCTTCACACCTACCCGGCACGCTCTGTGGCCAAGAAGCCTGAAAGGGAAAAGAAGAGAGGAAGAGAGAGTGAGAAAGAGAAGGGGAGAGGGAGAGAGAGAAAAAGAAGGAGAAAAGAGAAGGAGAAAGAGAAAGAAAGGAAGAAAGAGGAAGGAAAAAACGGAGAAAGTGGTACTTAAAAAGTTTTCTTTAAAAGCACCTGCTTCCTAAGATCAGTTCCTAGCAGTTCATCATTGGGCATAGCTAGAGAACCTTTAACTCCCACAAGGGAGGAACTAGGGAAAAACACAGCTACAAGTAGTGAATACCATCGACCTTGCAAGCGTCAGCCCACGATCATGGATAAACCATGTAGTGATGACCCGAGCCTAACGCTTCATCATGCCTTGGAATAGGCTCTACGAAAAGAAGACGAAGGTTGGAAGCATAGCACATCACCACAAAGGATGATTATTTATAAGGAATCGAGGAGGCTTGGGAGTGCATAATCCGTCTCAATTCTCCATAGATGCGCATTAAGCGGCGGCACCAAGGAAGGAAGGCGGTCTTCTTGCCCGGGAGCCCGATGGCTCGATTTGCGGGCTTATGACTCGGGAGGGTCTTAGTGCCCGAGGCCCGGTAGCTCAGTTTGCAAAAGCGCGGCTCGGGAGGGTCACTTGCGCCCGGGAGGCCCGGTAACCGGTTAGCGGGCATAACGGCTCGGGAGGATCTTAGCACCCGAGGCAGGTAGCTCGTTTGCAAAGCAACGACAAGGGTCTTAGCCACCGGGAGCCTAATAAGCTTGGATGGCGGGCTTAATGGCTCGGGAGGGTCTTAGCGCTGGGGCCAATAGCTAAGGATTCGCCCAGAAGCAACGGCTCACGAGGGTCTTAGCGCCCGAGACCACTGGCAGCTCGATTCACGGGCTTAACCTTCAGAGGTCTTGCAGCGGGGCCATTAGCTCAGTCGTAGAGCTTGGCAGCTCGGGGAGGGTCTTAGGCGCCTAGGGCCTGTGGCTCCGGTTCCACGAGCTTAATGGCTCGGGAGGGTCTTAAGGCCCGGGGCACAGAAGCTCGGTTCACAGGCTTAACGACTCGGGAGGGTCTTAGCGCTGGGAGCCCGATGCTTCCGGTTCATAGAGGCTTAACGGCTCGGGAGGGGTCTTAGAGCCCGGGAGCCCGATGGCTCGGTTCGTAGAAACCTTGACTCGGGAGGGTCTGCGCCCGGGGCCCGATAAGCTCGGTTCGCGGGCTTAGCATTTCGGGGCGATCTTAGCGCCCGAGGTCCAGTCTTTCGGTTCGCGAAGCAGCGACAGAAGGGTCTTAAGCGCCTAGGAGCCCGATGGCTCAGTTTTCAAAGCAACGGCTCGGAGGTCTTAGCTGGAAGCCCGGTGGCTCGGTTGCGAGAGCTTAACGGCAGGAGGGTCTTGCGAGGCACAGTAGCTCGGTTTTGAGAGCTTATGACTCGGGAGGTCTTAGCGCCTAGGGCCCGATCAGCTCGGTTCTGGGCATGACTCAGGAGGGTCTTAGCGCCCGAGGCCCAGTAGCTCGGTTCTGAGCTTAATAGCTTTGGAGGGTCTTAAGCGCAGAGCCCGGTAGCTCAGTTTTCGAGGAAGCAACGGTCGGGGTCTTGGCCTGGAGCCCAATAGCCTCGGTCGCGGAACATAATTGCTCGGGAGAATGCTTGACCACGAACCATGGCTCGGGGCAGTGGCTCGGGTTGCGGAGCATGCTTGCTCGTGAGGCCTTAGCGCGGGACCGGGTGGCTCGGATCAGCTTAAGCGCTCAAGAAGACCTCGTGGCCAGGGAACCAAGCGGCTCAAATTGTGAAAACGGGGAAAGGAGCGAAGTGTCGATGAATCTTGGTATATCAGCAAAGTCAAGATCGGAAGCACTCCTGAAAAACCCGAGGCTCCGTCTTTGGGGATCCCGACAAAGGTAAAAAAAAGCCTAGACGCGACGCCGGGCCTCGACTTGCGAAGTAGAGGAGTCAAGCGGGGCCCCGCGATGAGGCGGAAGAGGCTAGCCCTCGGAGCAGAGTTGGAGCACGGGACACGATCGGGGCCCATAGAAACACCTCGGCGCGGCCTTGACCTCGACCTTGAAGCCCAGTTCTTCAACCTCCTCATCAGAAAGTTGGATGTTGAACTCTAGGTCTGAGAAAGATCGGGATGCCTTACGTTGAAAGGAAAGCCACCCGGAAGCCCATTGGGTGCAGACCTCGTCTTTAAGCTTCGCTATCACTTTGCCCCTCAAACTAGCGAAGCCTCACGCACCATGAGTCCATTCGAGAAGCTTCTTAGGAGCTCCTCCATCAGCGGTTCCACAGGATTACCCGCCTCCTAAGAGCCTCTTGGCGAGGCACAGCCAAGGCGCTATCTTGGCCCACAAGTCACCCTTGACGACCTGCAACTCCTCTCTGGCCAGCCGTAGCTCATCTTCAGTGACCTTCGCGTCCTTCCGGGCCTCCTTTTCTTTATCCTCGGCCCGTGCCCTCGCCATCGAAGCATGCTTCAAGTCAGACCTGTGCTTCACGAGTTCCTCAGTCAAGTCCCTTATCTAGGCTTGAAGACCAACCCTCTCAGAGGTGAGGGAAGCAACCTTAGCCTTGTAAGACCGCATACTGGCGGGAGGCCCTCGGTAAAGGCTAGCCCTCTTTGCCCCGAGCCTTTGCATAAGTAGCCCTTATGCCAAAAAAAAAAAAAAAACAAACAAACAAAAGTCGATTAACAGATGAAACAATAAAGAAAAGATCGTAAAGCGCGGGCGTGCGGAGGTGGTTCCACGAAGCGAGAAGAGGCGGGGCGCCATCGGCCAGGCGGGCGTCCACCTTCTTGAGGTTGAAGCCGCGGGATGGAGGCTTGACCCGACGGCGAGCTCGCGCGAGACGAAGTCCTCATCCCCTGCTGACCTCAGAAGCCATCACGATTCCCAGTCACCTCATCAGGCATTACGGGAGGGGCGCGGCGCCATGACGTGGGGCTGGAGCACAAATAGGAAGAACCTCTAAGGGGGCTGGTGCCTCCCGAAAGTCTCCGGCACCAGCAATAGGATGAAGGCGGAAGGAAACCACCTTTAGGATCTTACTGGCGGGCGGCCCTTTAGCGAGGCTCGGAGGTTTCCTTTCACGCTTATTTTCTTAACTGCCGGCGCCTCGGGGCGGGATAGAGACTCTCCCGTACGGCTTCCGATAAGGGGCTTCGAAGCGGAAGGTGAGGAAGACCCCAGAGACGGGAGGCCCGGGACGGAGAGGGAGAAAGATTTGAGGAAAGAAATCGGGGCGGAGCCTTCGCACAGACGGTCCCGGGAATATCCGACTGTGAGGCTGGGGTCGTTTCACCTTGGGGCGCCGCCACCGGCTCCGCTCCACCCTCCTCGTCCTCCGGGGCGAGATGGCCGAGCACTGGCCATGCGACCCGAAAGCAATGTCCGAGGAAATATCCTATGACCTTTGAAAACGGGACAAACTAGGCGAAGAGAGCTCCGTGGTTCTCGAGGGTAGCCAATTGGCGGGAACGCAGTGTCCTCTCGGTCAAGGGGATCGTACTCCCAATGACGGCCATTGATAAAGAAATAACGTTCCTTCCAGTACTTGTACGAAGATGGAAGGTCCAAATAATCAACTTGGCGCTGGAGTGCTTGGAGATATAAAGCGCCCAGTGACCTCTTCTTGAAGTCTAAAGTAGGGCAATCTTTGGGTACACCGGGCCTTTGTCCCACAAAATGACTAACAACCCCACGGGAACACCCGAAGTTAGGGAGGCGAGAGGGCGGACATTGGAAATGTTGTAGCACCTGCATAAAGGATCTGAGACGGAGGCGGGTTCTCGAACGTCACCTCGAAAAGCACACCATCTTGGGCACTTGGACTGACATAGGTGAGGTCGGCACGTCGAGCGCAAGCCTAGATCCCAAGCAGGGGGGCCCGTATCGGGCAACAAAGATCTCACCAGTCAAGGTTCGACCGTGGACCTAACCTGACAATTCTATGGCGACCCTCAAATATTGAGTAAGCTAAGATACGAATTTCATTAATTTTGCCTTGCCACTTATCCAAGGGAAAGGAGGCTCCCAGAGGCAATTCAATGAACCACGACCAAGCTGTTGGACCCCAGTTATTAGCCACTGAACTAGACTCCTCAACGGGATTACTCCCTATGCGCAAAATAGAGTCACCGTGGAGATGCGGTAGAAGTAAGAAAAGGGAAATCGGAAAATGTGGGAGCCAATGAGGCACGCCACAGAGCCTGCATGAGAGACTTCGAGGCAAGACGAGAAGAGAAGAAAAAAGACCTGGGCCCGGAAACAAGGCGAGGACAGTAGCCCCGAGCGAGATGGGGGACCACAAAGCGGAGTCACTGAATAATAGTCAGACAAAATTGAAAAAAGGAGGCTGAACTTGTAAAGGCAAAAAAAGCTTCAAGAGCAGGGAACAAAGTGCAAGCGGTCGGGGGCGTTTTAGGAAGCTAGAGCCACGGTAAAAATAGCATAAAAATCGAAGCCATCATTATCACAAGACATTGGACGGCGATAAAGCCCTAATCAAACCTTTCCTGAGTAGCCACATGGGTATCACACCTTATTCGAGAAGCGATATAGCCGCACCTCGCTACCTTGTAGTCAAGGTTGGGGCGACTAATGGGGTTTGAAGTGTGGGGCGCGCGGGCCCGAGGCCATGAGCTCGGGCGTCGGGATTAAAGCGGGTAAATGCAGCGGCGGCGGCTTGTGGTATCCCAGAATGCGGGCGAACGGGGAGTACAACACCCCTTTAAAGGCCCGATAGCCCGAGGAATGTGTGGGGAAACACTCAATCTCCGTGTCCAGTAGGATATTTCCTGGTGTGCCCACTAATCATCCCTTATTAATCGGTTTACGATAAGGAAAAAAAATCTTTCACCCAATGGGAGGAATATCGTATCATCCTCTGTGTCACCATCCAACTAGGAAAATTATCATGATCATCCATTATAAATATCAGGTCACCCCATCGGTTAAAGGTACGCATATATATGCACACAACTTCATTCCCTAAGGAGTTGATCTTCTCTTCCACCGGAAAGAACTCACTTAGGCATCGAATATGCAACGGGCGAGCCCCCGCTGATCCTTTTTGTTTCTTGTTTTTTGCGGGAAAGGCGATGTGCGAGAAGCTTGACGGACCCGGTAATGATTAGTGTATTTCATTGCAGATTCAGTTGAAGCATCATCAACATCTTTTCTCATCCTCGATTCCACATTTTTTTTTTTGTATTATAATCTCAAATGTGATATTCTCATAAAATTATGGATTGCTCAAACTTTTCTGAAAGAATATTGAAATAAAAATGCTAAGAAGATACAATTAACTAGTATTATTTTGTAAAAGAATATATTCCTCATGTTTTTTAAAACAAAATTAGTATTTTAAAATGAAAGAATTTAAAGACAATTAATTAAAAAAAATTATTGGGTTAGATTTCCTATTGGTTCATTATATTAAATAATTACTTTTATATTATTATATTGTGGGGCAAACGCAATTATTTAAGAAGTAAAACTACATGATGAATTGTGTGATTGAATGGATTAACTTTTCTCTAAACTATAATGACATATCTTTAATTGCTTAAAAAAATTTATATAATTATTTGCACAACAATGTTATGACTTTTAATACATGTGGATGCTCTTTGAAAAATGGGATAATCATTAATACAACCTATAAATATAATATCATGGATTTGCCTTGAAATATTTATAATTTGTTATTTGAGTTCCGTCTTCCTATTATTATAGTGATAATGAAATATTGGAGGCAATTAAAAAATAACGACAATTAAATTAGAATGACCAAAATGCCCTTTACCAGCAAAAATTAATACATGGTGTTAGAGATGATTCAAAGTTTTAATTATATATGTCACAAATTTTTTTATATCAACTCCTTTTACTTCTCCATCTCATTTAGGTGTAAATTTTAATTACTTTAAGTTTATATTTGATTTTAGGGAAAAAAAAATGAAGAGAAAGAAAGAAAAATATTAAGAAATATGATTTTCTCATATTTTCACATAAAGATGATATAAAATAAAAGAAAATAAAATATAAATAGAATTAGTAACACACCTTAAATATTTTTAAATTAGTTTAATTTTACTCGAAATAAGAAAAATAAACTAAGCAACTCTAAAAATTAAATAAAAAATTTGTTAACTTTAAACTTTTTTTTCTTTAAATTTGCTTTACCCATCTTAAATAATTTTTCTTAATTGTTTAGCTTTCTCAGCCTTTAATTGCGTCCTACTCTTCCACCACCCATACAACTTTGTCTCATCATCAAACTCTTCATACTATCATGCCATCAATACTTTTCCCATTTTAACTACACTTTTCCATCTTCCTACCTGTAGATTTCTAACTCTAAAAAATCTACTTCTAGTTCCTTCAATAAAAAAGAATCTTATTAGTATTTTAAAATTCAACTCTAATAATGATGTCATTTTCTAATTTAACTCAAAGGTCGCTCTCGTCAAAGGCACTCTATTGATGAGTTGTATCAACTGGATCTCTCCTTCTTCACTTTCTTCTGCTTCTTTGTATGAATCTGGCAAACACCATCTTGTTCCTCTTGTAATAAAAATCAGCATGTAATTTCTTTGTGACATAATACACTTGGCCACCCTAATTCAAATGTATTGTATCAAGTACTTGAACAGCTATGTTTTTTAGTTCTCTCAAATTTTGTACCTCGTTTATGTGAAGCATGCCAGTACTATGGAAAATTACACCAGATCACCTACTCTTCTTCTTATCTTAAAACCACTCAACCCTTCTTGTAAAACCTGGGAAAAATTCAATTTTTCTCAATGCAGAACGGTGATTTCTAAGGAAAACTTAAATTTTCTGGGATCTCGACATGAACCACTCGTCAATTCGTCTCGAAATATAAGCACCCCATCGAATTTCGTCTGACTCGAGATCGAATTTCAAGTTTTTCAAGGTACCTGTGTCGAGCGACGTATACATGATCATGTGATGCTACAAGGCACTCCTAGTGCAGAGTGACACATGGCATGATCCATAGTATACTCTATACAACTGCCTCACATCGGTACCATACTGGCTTAGGATAAAGAAAAGAAAAGAAATAAAGAAAATAAGGAAAAACATGGATGACATGGCAATTGATAAAATGGGGTGAGTTTCCACTTTTGGACCATTTATTGATGATAATCGAAAGTTATAGACAGTTTATAAAACGTGAGGAAAGAGAAGAGAAAAAGAAAGAGAAAATGGAGAATGAAAAGGAAATGAGAAGGAGAGCAAACAAAAAGGACTTTCGGTGGATATGAAGGGGAGAAAGGAAAAAAAGGAAAGAAAAGGAGGAGAAGCAAACAGTGGAGGGAGAGAAAGAAAAGGGATAGAGAGAGAGAAGAAAGGGGGAAGAAAAGAAAAGGGAGTTTTGTTGGCGTTCCGACGGTCGAACCTCGACAGCCCAAGAGTTAAAGTCAATCCACGCAGCGAGAGCTACGTGTGGGTACCAAAATCTTTGAGTTTCGTCAAACTCCACGAGGTAGGGAATTTTCCTACTTTGATTATTTTCTAACCTAAAGGTCATTTAATGGCATTCATGTTTTCTAATTTAATCGCCAATGCGTGATTTAGTCCCAAGATTTTAGACTAAATATTGGAATTCTTTGGGGACTCCAACTGCAGTCCCTGATCGGGTCGAGGTTTGGTTTTAATCCCAGGATCGGCGTCTTCAAGCTGCTGAGTTTCTTTCGGTATCACAGTAATTTGTTGATGAATGGAACCAAAAATGATTCATGGTTGTGAAGGGACCGAGAGGTGCCCCATTTATGTGGGTCCGATATTTGGGCTATTTTGTGTGTTATTGCTAGAAAATAAATAAATAACATGTTGTTGTGTGTAAAAATCATGTTAATATATACTTGCTTGATGTATTAACATGGAAATTGTGATGAATGGAAATTATATGTAGAAAATATAATTATCCAGAATTTATAAATGTTGCATGTAGCATGACATAACATGAATGGCATGATTGCATTTTATATGCATGGTCACATCGCATTGAGTCGGGTGTGGGTGCATGGTACTGTTATTCACCATTCTTGGTAAATGTGTGGTGAGCTCGGAAATGGGACCACGTCCAAAATCGAGACTCATGGTTGTATAAAACAATAATAAGTATAAATCATGTGTGTTTGGGTGTAGCAAGATGGGGTAGATCCCCCTTGGGTGAAAGACCCAAATTTATATGCAAGATACACATGATCACCCACAGCAAACCCGTAAAATGTCGAAGCCATGAATCATCCCCGCTGCAGACCCTCGAAAAGACGCCCGCGAACAAACACATGGGATTTGATAAAAATCTACAACATTGAGGTTGTCCATCAGTTTTAGTCATCAGTGAAACACCAATGATCTGGCCACACTTGGCATCGCAGCGAGGGAGTCAGACGACCGGATTGTGGGCATGAGGAGTTCTCATCTCATGTATGACGTAGAATGACCTACATGGGATTGCATTATCTATATGGAATGTGATCGGACGTTTTCATGGTTACTGCGATGTGCATTTTAAAGTGGAGAAGCCCTCAGAGGATAATTCTCTACTAGGTATCGTTTCACCTGGCTTCTGGGACCCCTTTCAGGTACAAGGAGTGTAAAGGGAGACGGTGCTCTGTCAAGGCCATGATTACGAAGGAGGCCGACATGTGGCCTTGAGTAACATTTTTGTAAAAGTGTTTTGTATAAAAGGGTTTTTATAAAATTTTTTGACTATTGTATAAATAGTCGAGTATGTAATTATGGTAAGAGGATCGTGATTGAACCCCTACAAACTGTAATTATTCATTTTCTTTTCATATTTTAGATTTAAATATGAATGAATGCGTCCTGAAGGGACGTATGGAAGTGAGCTCAGTAACCTGTCCATGGGTAGTTGGAGACTCACGAGTGCATAAAATAATAATAATTTGCAGGTTCGATGAAGTAAGACGGGGTAAATCCCCAGATGCAAAGACCCGCATTTGATTCCCTGCTAGACATATGCATCCGACGATGTAAGTTCGCGAAAGTGTTCGGAGAGCATGTATGCTTGCTGCTAGACTCCTCAAAATTGGCCACCTAAGGAAACACACCTGATTTGATAAATTAAAATAAACATCGGAGGGTCAGTCTAGATGGGTCAGCCATCGGATGAAACACCAATGACTTGCCAGCACTTGCATCCGTGATATGTGAGGAAGTCGGTCAAGACTCGGGTTATGGGCATGAGTGTCTCATCTCATTTATGACATGAAATATTCCATAGGGATTGCATTTTCTCGAATGGAATGTGGCCACGTATGTATGCATGCTATTGCATATACATTTAGGTGGAGTAGCCCAGGAGAATTTTTCTACCGGGTATCAAGCCAGCCTGCTATGGGACCCCCTTTTCGTGCACAGGGGGTGTGTACAGGAGACTGTGTTCGACGCAGACCGTGATTATGAAGGAGGCCAATGTGTGGCCTTGATATTACTTTTGTAAAAAGTATTTTTGTATAAAAGAATTGTACTTGTACTGTAATTATTATATAAATAGTCTGGTATGTAATTATGGTTAGAGGGTCGTGATCGGACTCTTACGTACTATAATTAAGTGTTTTATTTTTATATTTTAGATGTAAATGTGAATGAATGGATCCCAGTAAAGGGATGTATATTGGGGATACGGACAAATGGACCTTGTGGGGTCAATACTACTTATGTTGAGACCTTGGATAGGGTATGATTATACTGTTATACAGGTTGTATGTTGGGTAGAACTCCCGAAACAAAGGAGACTCTACTCGATTTTTGTGAAAATATGGATCCTGATAAATGGGACACAATAGTGTGGTATCGGGTCAACCGAAATCCACAAGAATTACACGGGTTGACGAGTTGTCAACAGGACCATTCGGGGGATGGGGGGAAGGGGGGGAAGTTTCCCCCACTTTTGGACCATTCGGTTGATTATAATCAAAAGGGAGATAAAATAGAGAAAATAAAGGAAAAGAGAAGAGAAAAAGAAAGAGAAGAGAAAATGAGAGAAAAGAGAAAATGGAGAATGAAAAGGAAATGAGAAGAAGAGCAAACAAAAAGGACTTTCGGTGGATATGAAGGGGAGAAAGGAAAAAAAAAGGAAAGAAAATGAGAAGAAGCAAACCGGGGAGGGAGAAAAAGAAACATAGAGAGAAGAGAGGGAGAAAAGAAGAGTTTTTTCTGCTGGGTTCGCGGTCGAACCCTCGAAAGCCCAAGAAGTGTTTCAATCCATCGCAGCCGAGGCCACAAGGTGGTGAACAAAATCTTTGAGTTTCATCAAACTCCACGAGGTAGGGAATTTTCCTACTTTGATTATTTTCTAGCCTAAAGGTCATTTAATGGCATGGGCGTTCTTTGGGGCCATAACTGGCCGCGTGATTTAATCCCAAGATTTTAAGACTGAATATTGGAATTTTTTGGGACTGGTTCCAGGCAGTCCCAGACTGAGTTGAGACTTGGTTTTAATCCCAGGACTGATGTTTTCGGGTTTTGTTGAGTTTTTTGGTATGACAGTAATTTGTTGATGAATGGAACCAAAAATGGTTCATGTCCGTTAAGGGACCGAGAGGTGCCCCATTTATGTGGGTCCAATATTTGGGACATTTTGTGTGTTATTGCTAGAAAAAAATAAATAATATGTTGTTGTGTGTAAAAATCATGTTAATATATACTTGCTTGATGTATTAACATGGAAATTGTGATGAATGGAAATTATATGTAGAAAATATAATTATCCAAAATTTATAAATGTTGCATGTAGCATGACATAGCATGAAATGGCATGATTACATTTTATATGCACGATCACATCGCGTCGAGTCGGGTGTGGGTGCATGGTACTGTTATTCATCATTCTTGGTAAATATGTGGTGAGCTCAAAAATGGGACCACGTCCAAAATCGAGACTCATAGTTGTATAAAACAGTAATAAATATAAATCACATGTGTTCATGTAAAGAAGATTGGTAGGATCACCCCAGCAGAAAGACCCAAATTTATATGCGTTAGGACATGATCACCGCGGTGAAAACCCGTAAAATGTCGGCCGCGCAACCATCCCGCAAAGGTGACCCGAAGATAATTCATGAACAACACATGGGATTTGATAAAAAAATTCAAGTGAATATTGGAGGGTTATCCAATAGTTTAAGTCATCGATCGCGAAACACCACGATTGGTTTTCACACTTGGCATTGCGTGCGTGAGGGAGCTCAATGACTTCTAATGTGGGCATGAGGAATCTCATCTCATGCATGACACGAATATTCCATATAGGGATTGCATTATTTATATGGAATGTGATCGACGTTTTCATGGTTGCCATTGCATGTGCATTTTAGGTGGGGAGTAGCCCTTGTAGGATAATTTTTCTACTAGGCATTGCTCACCCTGTCGTGGGACCCCCTTTCAGGTACATGGAGTGTAAAAGGGAGACGGCGCTCTTTCGAGGCCATGATTGCGAAGGAGGCCGACATGTGGCCTTGAGTGCATTTGTAAAGTGTTTTGTATAAAGCGATTTTTATAAATTATTTCGACTATTGTATAAATAGTCTGGATATGTAATTATGGTAAGTGAGTGGTCGTGATCAACCCTACAAACCGTAATTATTCATTTTTCATATTTTTAGATTTAGCCATGAATGAATGGGTCCCTTTAAGGGATCGTATGGAAGTGGTGTCGAGTAACCCTGTCCATGGGTAGTCGAGACCACTCGTGCATAAAATAATAATAATAAATTTCGGTGTTCGATGAAGTAAGAGGCGATCCCCTAGGGGATGTGAAGGACCCGATTTGATTCTATCGCACATATGCCCTGTCATGTAAATTCGCTTAAAGTGTCTGGCGCATGTGCTTGTGGTGAGACCCCGAAAATTCGTCACCTAAGGAAACACACGGGATTTGATAAATTAAAATAAACATTGGAAGGTTGTCCAATGGGTTGAGTCATTAGATGAAACACCAATGACTGGTTTTCACACTTGGCATCTGCATATGTGAGGGAGTAGGTCATGACTCGGGTTATGGGCATGAGGAGTTTCATCTCATGCATGACATGAAATATTCCATATAGGATTGCATTTTCTGAATGGAATGTGGTTTGATGTATGTATGCCATTACATGTACATTTAGGTGGGGGGTAGCCCTTGTAGGAGAATTTTTCTACTGGGCATTGCTCAGCCACTAGGACCCTTTCGTGCACAGGGGTGTATAGAGGATCGCGTCCGACGAGGCCGTGATTATGAAGGAGGCCAATGTGTGGCCTTGACATTACTTTTGTAAAAAGTATTTTGTATAAAAGAATTGTAATTAAATTCTTTTGAGACTATTGTGTAAATAGTCGGGTATGTAATTATGGTTAGAGTGTCGTGATCGGACTCTTACGTACTGTAATTAAGTGTTTTATTTTCATATTTTAGATGTAAATGTGAATGAATGGATCCCAGTAATGGGATGTATATTGGTGATATGGACAAATGGACCTTGTGGGGTCAATACTACTTCGCTGACCCTGACGGGGTATGATTATCGTTATACAGTCGTATGCTGGATAAAGCCCCTAAATAAAGGAGACTCGCCCGATTTTTGAAAATATGGATCCCGGGAGCAATGGGACACAACAAAGGTGGATATCGGGTCACCGAACCACGTGAATTACGCGTAAGCGACGGGTTGTCAATAGGACCCGATTTAAAGTCACTGCCAAGTTAAATTTAACTTGCATTAGTGTGTTGTAGCTTTTTAAAATCGTTTTATTAAAAACTAATTGACTTCAGTAGAACAACCATCAGAGAGTAATTGTCATTGCCAAACCTTGTACCTCAATATCTCAAAACTTTTGAGAATACCTAAACATATATTGGGTTTAACAAAAGCTTAAAATCTAAGATATGGGAATACAAGTGTGGACATTAAAAAAAAGAAAAGAAAAAAAAGCTCAAGTTGGTATAAAACCCATACTCCTCATTAAAAACACATCTACATCTCTATTGATATATTAATATTGTGCTAGTTCAACCTTAGCTTCATTGGAACCAATTCCCACAATTTCATCAAGAGAATCAATCTCTAATATGGTATTTTGTTGAAAGCAAAGTAATTGACATTTCCTTTACAACTATAAGGGAAAAAAATTACTAGAAAGTACTAGAAAAGGCTAACATACCATCTTCTTAGGCTCGATTTAGAACTTGGTAAGTATTAAGAAAAGAAAATAGTTAGGGAAAGGGGAAGGAAAATTTTTTTAAAGGAAAATAAAAAATAGGTTTAACATAATAAATTAATTTTATATGTTTATTCAAACTCATTTTATGTGTTTCTCTTTATTATATAAGGACTAAGAAATTAAAAAATATGTAAATTTTTGAAATTTTTTTATTAGATTTTTCACAAAATTAAATATGGAAAAATCATTTTTCTTAACATTTTTTTTTCTCTAGTACTTTCCAGTTTCAAACGAGCCTTAACGTTTGGGTCCACAAGCTACTTGAGATTGAGCTCAACTCAATTAACTCCGAGTCAAATTCGAATATTTTACTAGTCGAGGTCAAATAGCTTATTAGTAACTTGACTCGTTTACACCCCTAATGATAACAGTGTTGTTGAAGAGATGCAAATCTTCTCAACCTGAAGATCATATATTCAATACTTGAGAGTTTAGGGAATTATAAGGTAAGTTTTAGTTTTGTATAATCACCGTGAATATATGGTTATTCAAGCTCCCAAAAGTGATTCAATGGAAGGAGAGATAAGTTGATTGTGGATTTGCTTATTACTAAGAAGCATGATATTCATATGAAACCCAAATCTTACGAGCTTATGGTTTTTGAAAAGTTGATCCTTTAAACAGATCCAGGATATTCATTATTGAAGAACTTGTGTGTACCGAATACTGCTTTATGCTTGCGAATGTTGTGCTTTAGTAATTAGAACGTTTTGTTTTCTTATTCATTTAGCTATTCAAACAAGAATCTGGTCACCAATTATTATAATTTAGATTTCAATTTATTTATTTTTCTATGACAACTCTTTCGTCAGATCTTTAATTATTATCATTTTGAAAAAATTATGTTAAGTTTTTCTTTGATGTACAATTGAGTTTTTTAATTAAATCATGTAGTTTTAATCTATATGTGGGCAACAATATCATGACTTTCAATACATATACATGCACGTTGTGTGAAAAAATTAGATATTTATTTATCTTACTTTATGTATGCTTATGTAAATGTTGACTATACGAGTTTTTATTATAAGTTTGTGGTAAAATAATATTGTGAAGATTGTGAAAAATATTGAAGTATCGAAGGATATTAAAGAATCATTAGGAAATTCTGGTAAGAAATAGATCTTTGTAAGAAAGAAGGGCCCACTCAGTTCATTGGTAAGTGGTTGTAACATTGTTCAATGATTTTGATTCTATGTATAGACCCACCCTCTGTTAATGGATTTTGATTTTTTTTAGGAGGGGATATACCTAGTTCAAAACTCCATAGCTCCATCTTTTTTTAAAGATGCGATAAGATCTTTTTGAAAGAACCATTTTTCATGGATTTTGATTACTAATATCCAATATTTTAACAGTTGAATCGAATTATTCAATTCGACCGATAGAACCTTTGGAGGACAATAAAACTGGTTCAATTCAATAGAAAAAATTGTTTTTACTTCAAACCACGACCTGAACCCAGCGGTTCTTATAGACTGAACGGATCACTCATCTTTTTTTTTTCCCTTTTTTAAGTTAAAACTACATCGTTTCATTGGAGACTTTTCCCTTTGTTGCATTTTCGATCCCTCTTCTTATGCTTCAGACACTGTGTTTAGTGTTCGATGGTATGTCGTGGGTACATGGTTGATCGACACTGTATTTGGTGTTCGTTATTCACCATTCTTGATGAATGTGTGGTGAGCTCGAAAACGGGATAACGTCCAAAATTGAGACCCACGGTTATGTAAAACAAGAATAATAATAAATCATGTGTGTTTGGTGAATGTGTAGTGAGATTGGAAATTGGGACAACGTCCAAAATTGAGACTCATGGGTGCATAAAATAATAATAATAAATTTCGTGTGTTTGGGTAAAGCAAGATAGGGCAGATCCCCCGGGGTGAAAGACCCAAATTTTATTCTTTGTCATACATATGTATTGATGAGTATCTTAAATACTCATCCCTATGCTTTATTTAGTTTTTCTAGTGTTTTTATGTTAAATAAGTGCCCTAATGCTCTAAAAGTTCATACTTATGATCAGGTCATCCATTTAATTGGAATCGTGCAAAATTGAATTGGAAAAAGCGCTACAAGAAGCAGCTACATATTTTAGCGTTTTCAGATATCATATAGAGCTCCAATTGAAGCAAGCTTTATATGTATGAATTCTAAATTTCAAAAGAGCTTTCAGGGGATCACAAGAACACCAAAATTGGGTTCGAACAAAGAAGTTATGCAAGTTCCAAAACTTGGAAAATCAGAAAACATTGCAGCACCTTCAGCAGGAGAGGCTACTGTATTTTGATGTTTTCAGATATCATATGAGCTCATATTATATCAAGCCGTATATGGATGGATTCTACACTTCAAGAGCTTTCCAACGGTACCAAGAACACCCAAATCGGAGTTCGTATGACAAAGTTATGGCCTTACGAAGTTGGAGCAAAAACAGGGGACTGCAGCAACGTCGCGACGTTGGTTCTCACGTCGCGGCGTTGCAGAAGCGAGCATCCCGGTATTCGACGTTGCTGCACGACGTCGCGACGTTCGAGTTGGTTTTTGAGTGGATTGTTAGCCCATTTGGGCCCATAATGGAGGTTTTAAAGCTCAAACCGTAGGGATCGAAAGGAGGGCGATTTAGAGCGGTTTTGGGCCGTTTTTGAGGAGAACAAGCTCCTTTTGGGTACAGGAAACACCTAGGGCTTGTTCTTGGAAAATTTCTAGGGTTCGTTCTTGGAAGAGGAAGAGCGCGAGGAAGAAGAAGATAATGGAGGGAGAAAAGGGAGCTTCAACGCCAAATTTGTTTCTCTCTTTCCTTTTCCATTTTCTTTCTTTTGATGGTTGTATTTACTTTTTCCACTTGTGTTTTAGTTAGTTTTCTTAGGGTTTAGATGTAGCCAAGACATACTGTATGAATCTCTCCTAATTTATATTGATTGGTGTTTTATTTCATATTTATGTTAGTATTTCATTTAGATCTTAATCTTGTGGATGTTGGCCAATATTTGCATGAATTGTGGTTTGATTCAAAATCGAAGTGAGAGTTAAAATTAGACCATGGATGATTTACCATCTAATTATCATGAGATAGAGATATAAGTGAAATTAGGTGTGGTATTAGATTTATAGGGTTCATCCTTAGTTATGATGGTTTGAAGCGAGAATGCGGTATAACCTTTTCTAAGAGATGAGTGTCACGATCTTTCGAGAGAGATTCGAATATACATCGATTCATCGCCATCTTCATGATGAAATTGATCATCGATTAGTGGGTTAGGAGGTTCATACATCATTGTTTAGGTGAAATCTATACCTTAAGGCTTTTTAGTCTTTATCGATCATTCTTGCATGCCTAGATTAGTGTCTTTGAATTTTCTATAGATTTCAACATCCAAATAAAGCATAGGCTATATTAGAGTCGGTACTTAGTAACCCAATTCTCCGTGGGAACGATACTCACTTATCATTATATTACTTGAGGCAACGCGTGCACTTGCGCACATAGGCGTACACATTTTACACATCACGCTTTCGACCTATCAAGTTTTTGGCGCCGTTGCCGGGGAATTGGTGCTTTTATTAATATTGATTTGAAATAGCTTTACCTACTTTGGATATAGTTAGTCTTGTTTTATTTTCCTTTTTTTCCACTTTACTTTTGAATTTTATTTTTTTTGTTTTATAGAATTTCAATCACAATGGATCCTATCATCGAGTTGACAAATGCATTGGCTGACCTTGAGCAGCAACTAAGAATGCGGCAATTGGCTAATGAGCATCAAAGAAGAGTGACAACTCAAGTGCGAAGTCAAGTGTGGAAACCATATGCATCAATGGATTATGCTCAATATGGAGGTACCCCATACTTGAGCAATCATAATTTTGGATGGAGCCACCACCCAAACACCTCATGGAATACAAGCTATAACACTCTTCAATCTCCACAAGTCCAAACATCGCTTCAGAAGAAGTTATGGATGAATTAAGAAGAACTCAAGCTGCATTTACCATGGCACAATCGAATTTTCAAGATCAATGGATGAATGACTACCTCAAGTCAAGCTGCCTCGCCTAATCCAAATGAGATAAGTCAACCTACATGAGAGAATGACAAGTTAGGAGGCAAAGATAATTGAAAATGAAAAAGAGTTCCATGCCATCGTGATATCCTCAAGTTCAATTCATGGAATTGACAAGGGCTACACGTTCAAATTCCAGCACACACCATTCTCGATAGTTTGAAAGAAGAGATGGCTCCAATGGCCACTCTCTGCACTCAACTTACATTTGAGAAAGAACAACCTAAAAGAAGAGAGAGAGTATGAGTATAGAAGAACTAAGAGTCAAATATATGAATGAACAAGAGAATACATACAATGTCCTTCATGATAACACAGAGCTCCGCGCCTACCCTAGTGAATACAGAAGGAAGAAAAACTTGAGCTATAATGTGAAGAAATCCTCCGTTTCAAAGAGGTAGACCGAAGAACTTGAGTAGCTTCAAAAGGTGACGATGATGCAGGAAACCTGAAAAGACTTAGTTGAAAAGGAGGGGAAAAAGAGCCAACCCTCCAGAATCACACTGAAGACAAAATGACAGTTAAAAGATTAAGGCTCCGAGATGACCTAATAAAGTGAGATGCATGAGGGATCAACAAAAAATGAGAAGATGACCCCAACTTCCAGGCAGATGAGTACATCATTCAATTGAACAACTCAAATGAAAGGAACCTTGGGTGAAGAAAAATAAAAAAATAGAAAATATAAAACAAAAAGATCTGAAGACTATGCGTGCCTCAAGCTTAATCGAAAATAACTACCTGCTTCGATCGGATGGAGGAGATCATTGTTCCTAGTTCTACGAAGTCAAGCTCGACTTAGAAAAACTTAGCGCTTCGAAAACCCAAGTTTAATAAGTTTCCTTTCTTTTCTTTTTACTTACTTTCGAGTTTGTTTCAATTAAATCTTTCGCTTTGATCCTTTAGTGTTTTTAGTGCTGTTTTTCAAAAGCCGAGCCCTGCCATTATGGAGGTGGGGAATCTTGCAAAGGAAGTTTATGGTATCTGGAGTCTTCAAACAAAATTGGAACAAGGAAATCAGTTTCAACATCCCTCCCCATTTCAACCTTATATGCTTCCTATTTTCAAGCCTCCTCTCATTCGACTGCAGGCTATCCAACCTCCAACACCTTCGCTTAAGGTCCAAAGCGAGCCATATTCATCGAGTAACTTCCGTAGACTTGACCAACCCCCATGGAGTACCGCCATCCATTCTTGCTTTTGTTTCACATCGGCGACAATGTTCATTCTCAGCTTCTCGGGCGTACGCAACCCAAGAAATCATTAAGGAAAAAAAATTTCCAAAATCCAACTTCTTTTTGTATCTCCTCACTGCTTAGTTAGTTGTTCGTCGTTAAATAAAATGCCATTTTATTTTATTTTATTTTGTGTCTCAGCATGCATCGAGCCTGATGCCTTCATATTAGTAGAAGGTCATTTTGAACACAACTATTCAAAAAATGCCATGTAAAGAGGACTAGACCCTGAATTTTAAACATCCTGAATTGTGTACTTCGGGCCATATAGGTGACTTAGCTTAGCTCACCTCCACGTGCCACATGCAAAGGCTTCGCTTCTCACAAATCATCACACACTTACTACTGTTCCCTCAGATGTCTTTAATCCTGTACTTTGGCCTTTTTGAATCAACTAACTCGGGATACCCAACCATCTTAAGATGCACACCAACTCAAAAATATATCAAGCTATCGAGCCCCAACTAAAAAGAGAAAATGAAATAACAATGAAAAAGTGAAAAAGAAAAAAAAAGTAAAAAAATAGGCTTGTGAATTAGAATAAGTGGATCATCCACCTAATCCCGCGCACACCAGCCTCAAAGCTCAATATCCCGCCAACTCGGGCCGGAGTCATTGACTTCACGCCTCTGCCATGCGGGACAATGTAGAAGATGGATCCTTCCTGGCCAACCTAGGCCTTGAGTCATTATGCTCGGTGAAGTTTGGAAGTAAATTTAATGCTGTGCCCTAACCAATTGGTGGGGAGTCACCAATGGATCTCGCTACAGAACACCTTATCTAAAACTTCGCACTGCCTCATTTCTTGTGCGTTTAGGGAAATTTTTAGGTATTTTGCAAGGAATAGTAAGCTCATCCCTTTCTTAGTTATTTCTTCCAAATAGTGATGCCGAGCTTAGTTTGGGGGTGCTGTGGACTCCTATACACTCGAAGATCATGCTATCACCTACACTTAGTTTCGGGAAAGCAGTCACCACTCATGACTGCTCTTGCCTACCATGCTTTGCTTTGCCATGTTCCTCCTTAGAAAGTTTAAAGTTTAAGGATCCTAAATTTTGGTTTGAAGCATGCCAGAATATTGCTAAATTGTAAGGTGTTCATAGTGTGATTATTCCATTTGGAATCATGTTATCATACTCATCTCATTGGTTTAGTTCAAGTCATTTTCAATTTATTTCATGAGTTTCCATCTCTCGCCGGCAAGCAAGAATGGTTTAAAGAGTATCTTAAATACTCATTTTATCCCTATGCTTTATTTAGTTTTCTAGTGTTTTTATGCTAAATAAGTGCCCTAATGCTCTAAAGTTCATACTTATGATCAGTCATCCATTCGTGGAATCGCAAATTATGGAAAACTGCTATATAGCTACTGTATTTTATCAAGCCGATATCATATGAGCTCCAATCAGCGTAAGCTTTATATGTATTATGAATTCTAAATTTCAAAGAGCTTCCAGGGGATACCAAGAACACCAAAATCGAGTTCAACAAAGAAGTTATGCAAGTTCCAAACTTGAAGAAAATCAGAAAACATTGCAGCACCTTCAGCAGGAGAGGCTACTGTATTTTGATGTTTTCAGATATTATATGAGCTCATTATACTCATTATATATGGATGGATTCTACACTTCAAGAGCTTCCCACCTGTACCAAGAACACCCAAATCGAGTTCAGATGATGTGCCATGGCCTTGGCCTAAGTCGAGCAAAACATCAGGCGCAACGTCGCGACGTTGGTTCTCAACGTCGCGACGCAGGCGTAGTGACCTATGTCGCGACGTTGCTGCACGACGTCAGCGACATTCGGGTTGGTCGGAGTGGATTGTTAGCCCATTTTGAGCCCATAATGGAGGGTTGTTTTAAAGCTCAAACCCAGGATCGCGAGGACGACATTTGGAACGGTTTTTGACGTTAGGAGAACAAGTTCTTTTCGTGGAAACACCTGTGTGGCCATTCTCGAGAGATCAGGGTCTGCTCTTAAAGAGGTGCGAAGAACACTGGTGAAGAAGATAATGGAGGAGAAAAGGGAGCTTCAACGCCAAATTGCTTTTCTCTTCTTCCTTCCGCTTTCTTTCTTCTTCTCTCTTTCATGGCTATAAATTTACTTCTTTCCACTTATGCTCTTAGTTAGTTTTCTTAGGGTTTAGATGTGTTCAAAGACATATTTGTATGAATCTCCCAATTTATATTGATTCGATGTTTTATTTGCGGCATTTATGCCGTAGTATTTCATTTAGATCTTAATGCTCAGGATATTCGGGTCACTTATCGCATGAATTGTGGTTTGATCCCAAAATCCGAGAAGGAGAGTTAAAATTAGACCATGGATGATTTACCATCTAATTATCATAGTGAGATAGAGATATATGAGATTTAAAGTGGGTATTAAGATTTATAGGGTTCATTGCATCCTTAGTTATGATGGTTTGAGGCAGAGATGCAATATAACCTTTTCTAAGGGTAGTGTGCGAATGCTCAAGAGAGATTCGAATATACATCAGTTAAATCGCCATCTTCATGATGAAATTGATCATCTAATAATCGGGTTAGATACAAGGCCATCATTGTTTAGGGGTGAAATCTATACCTTAAGGCTTTTAGTCTTAGTACAAATTATTCTGCAAGTTCAGATTAGTGTCTTTGAATTTCTCTCTATAGATTCTTCCACTGTCCAAACAGCCATAGGCTATATTAGAGCTCCGTGACTTAGTAACTCAATTCCTCCCAGAAACGATACACTCACTTATCATTATATTACTTGAGGTATCTGTTCCTCACAAGCACATGCGCACATTACATTTTACACATCACGCCACCTACCATGCACATCCAGCAAATGAAAGTTCGTGAAAGCATCTAATATTTTGGTGAAGTCTACCTTAGGCACCGCAGAAACTAAATAAACACACTCCGGATTTGGGCAGTAAAATTCAAATAAATATTGTAGGGTCATTCAATACAGTCATCAGAAACACCAATGACCGGTTTTCACACTTAGCATCATGTGTGAGGAGCCTGGCCAGACTCTGCCAGGCATGAGGAGTCTCATCTTATGCATGACACCGAATATTCCATATAGAATCATTATTTATATGGAATGTGATTAGATCGCTTATATCGCCATTGCATATGCACGAAAGTGGAATCTCTTTAGGAGAATAAGATTTTTACTTCGGGCATCACCCTATCGCACCCTTTTTTTGTGTATAAAGAGCGCATGCGGAGATTGGCTCGCCTCCGACGAGGCCGTGATTGCGAATGAGGCCGACATGTGGCTTTGAGTAACATTTTTGTATAAAATAATTTTATAAAAATTCTTTTGGACTATTGTATAAATAATCGAGTATGTAATTATGGTAGTGGCCAAGGATCTGACCCCTACTTCGACTCAGAATACACTTAGCCATATTTGTGATTTAAATATGAATGAACGGGTCCCATGAAGAGATGTATGGTGCCAAGTCAAGTAAATCTCTGTCCATGGGTAGCTGGTACCGGGTCCTGGGCATTTTCCAAGACTTAAAGACGACGAAAAACATAAATTCCACCTGCCGGCGCTGTCAATGTAACCTCGAAATCGGGGCGTCGCACCGTATCGCAGCGCTTAGGTAAACGACATCGAGGGACTAATGTGGTATCCACACAGTATGGTACCGATACTAGCTCGCCTCGCCAGGTATCAAGAGCTCCAGTACACTCGTCATCGGTGGATAAACGTACGGGTCTATATCATGCATCGTTGTGTGTTAGCGCGTTTCGTGCCGTGTCAACATGCTATGCGTGGATTTGTGTGGAATGTAAATATACTTGGTAGATTGTACATGGAACACTAGTGGCTAGAAAACATAACCATAGGTTGTGTTCGTAAAATGAACATGATAGTTCTGAAATCTGATCATTTATGGCCTGCATTATGCACCACTAAGGAAAAAGTGACTTAACCGATGTAGTTCATGATGTTGTGTCTATTACAGTTAGCACATACACCATGTGGGACCGAGATAGAAATTTATGAACTCTATTGCTATCCGAATAACTGTAGATGGCTAGCGAGGAAGAGGACGCCGCTGCGCTTTGAAAGCCATAACCCACTACCACTCCGCACCAACTGGCCCTCATGAGGTCGGTCATTGCCGTGATTCCTTCCTCTTGCTACTAACACTGAGATCCCGAAAGCTCGAGCATCCTCGACTCTCTCTACGGTCGCACACCCTAACCATGGAGTCCATGTCCTAGGTGGGTCCAATCCCGCCTTCGAATGGACAACTTTAGCCCATTCTCGAATCTCCTGACCTTGGCCATGTCCGTGGCCACGTAATCATCAGCAAACTGCCAGCTCCGTGAATCAGCCACATAATCCATCATACACACCCCGTCGCCCTCTAGGGAATTTTGAGCCTTCGCATGTCCGCAAGATCCAGGGCTTACCCACAACAGCCTCCCTAACTCCGCCTACGCCATCGCTGGGTTCTGTGAGGTTCGCCCAATTCCACCATACTGGGTTCACCCCAAATTCGAACTTGAAGCTAATTAATCCCGGTCGTGTCAAAGGTAATTCCATAGCCTCTAACACCTTCTCGACCGCATGAACTTAAATGTCCGCCACCACTCCGATCTCCCTCTCCCGTGAATGCTCGTAAGATGATGTGCCCTAAACTTCCTGAGGTTACCTGCACTCCCTCCTGCCATCCCACAGATCAACTCAGGTAATACAGTGAATACAATATCTACAAATTTCAACAGTAAAGCCCTCCGCCGGGTCAACAATAGCGGAAGTTTCTCTAATAAAGACCTCGCGATTTTCCCCACGCCCTCGCGCCCCTCGACTAGCCATCTACACATGTCAAATGGCAAGTTAAATTCTAATGCAATATCTCTACTGCGGCCAAACACAATTTAAGACAAATATTCATATGCATATAAAACATTGCATCTATGTCCATGCATTCATAGGTAATGCAAGCATTACTAATTTCAACAGAGTTAAATCAAATAACAAAAAAATTTATCAGAAAATTTCTTCTTTTAAAGATTTATTTCTATTTGATTCATTTGATTTCTTTTTTTTTTTTTTTTAGAAAAAACTTTCGTGGAACAATGTTCATGAACAAGCGGGTCCAAACAAAGGATCAGCGCCGCACCGAGTCCAAAATCGGGTCATGCACCAGCGGCCACCCCAACCCGTCAAAGACGCGACAGTCGCGCCAGATCGCGCCTGCCGCCGCGTACCGCGCCGTGATCGTGGGCGCCGCACCGCGTCGACGCACCCTCGCTGCCCGTATCGCGGTCATTACGGTCGCTTCCCTCCCGCCACGACATACAAGGCTACCTTGTATCGCGATCACCCGGGCCATCACTGCGTGTCTCTTCACCACACACGCGGCGTCGCTTCATCGCCAAGGCCAAATGACCACAAGATCGCGTCCCACCGTTCGATCGCGAGGCTCTACCGTCGTGTCGGAGTCATGGTCTCGTCAGGCTCAGTCTCCCGCCTGAACGGTCCCGTCGCGCTCAGTCACTCTCCTGAACCTCCGTCCAGCTGTGGTCACAATCGGTTGTATCGACCCAGATAGTCGGGGTAAAACGGGCGTAAGAGCCCACCAGCCAACCCAACGTTTCTTTTTTTTTTTTTCTTTCAACATCTTTTCTCAGTCTCACCACTGGAAAACCATCAAAAAATTTTTTTTTTCTCATTTTCTAGTACAAAAACAAATAAATTTATTAAAATTTATTTTCATTTATTTTTCTTCCGCGACATCAGAAACTTTAAAAAAATTCTTAACATCTTTTTTCATTTAATTATGACTACTGTTCAAAATTTCAACACCCAAGGTTAGCATTCGACCTCTAATGTTCGAACATCTCTCTCCCGCTATTCACTCACATTACAATTCCAATCACACCATGCACATCAATCATCAAAGTGTACAAGGAATATGTGATCTGCACCGTGGTCCATCAAGTCCTAGGTAATCGATCTAACTTGGTCGCGACACTACTTCCTGCATTTATAATAAGCCCGATACCGTCGTCGTATCGACTAAACCCCATGGATACCACAAACCCGAAACTCCCCTAGGTACCACTAAGCTCATACCTAGCCGTGAAGCCGGTGCATCAAGACTAAACTCATAAACACATCCACCAGCCCAAGGTAATCGCTTACCTTACCGATCAGCCGTGACACCCCAAAACCTGGTAAGTCACTGACAAACTGGCCAACCCGTACTGGAATGCTCTGCAAGTCGACACCACTCACGAAATCGCAGTCCCTCAGAACAGGAGTTCAACCTCCAAGGTACATAACCCACCCCACACCAACAACACAGGGTCATATTACGCGTAAAATAATGCATACTGGGCCCCATCAACACTGCAAGGCAACAGTGGTTCCAACCAAATATATCATATTGCCTGGGCAGAGTTTCATGATTACTTTAAATCAACAACATATATAATTACAATTCTGAATGACATGTTGGCACAAAATCCACGTGCCAAGCCTGGTCAAAATCACGGCCTCAATGAGCGTCGCCTTCCGACGCCTCCCACCAAATGGCAGATCCCACGCGGTGAAGTCGCAGTGATAATTTCCTGCTACTGGTACTCCCCACCTGCACACGCACGGTAAAATAATCACATCTTCAAGCACTCACAACTCACCAATGTCTACATGACTAATCCCATGTCCCGAGTCCTTCACCGTCACCCCCCCTTCGCATGCTCTGCCGAACGCGAGAAATCACGCCTTTTCAAACAAAAAGCCATTTGTTCTTGAAACATACTACCCAGCCAGGTAAAAATATTGACTACCCTCCGAAGCGAATTTCCGGATGACTCTCCAAAATACTACGGTCCTCATTCAAAGTGATCTGCTGGACGCCCCTTCAAGGCAATTTTTCAAAAACGCCTTTCCTCAAATTCTTCAAAAACGCTGTTAATTCTCATGCCACATCATCTCTTAATATTCTAGTGGTGCCCCAAAGGTATGCAGAATGATGACGCTAATTCCAACACATTCATGCTTACATATCTACATGGCTATATATTAAATTAACCATAAAACATGCTACATGCAAATTCACAATCAATTACACCAAAATTAGCTAACATGAGCTAATTAACAAACACGACACAATTCATTTGAATCACTCCAACCAAACATACATTTTCACAATCGAAATTTACGTGTCACTATTCACGGAACAATTTAAACCTCAAGCATCGTCTTCACTACCACAAAAATGAATTTTCACCTCTGGGCTCAAAGCTGAGATTCACCACGCAAAAACAAGCCTCCTCAGAACATTCCTAACCATTTACATGGCTCTCTTAGCCAAAGATTAACGCAAAGTGTGGAAAAGATCCCTACTCGCTCACGGAAACCCACGTATCCGACTGTCAATCCCAGAGTATGCCATATTTCTCTCTCTAAAAAAATCAAATATCCAGCCATTGCATCCCCATTTTTCTCTCCTGCATGTTTTTTTGGTCTCTTTTGAAGAAGATGAACACTATTCATCTTTTGTCTTTTCCTCATTAACAATTTTATAAATTCCCTAATGCAAACCCTTCTTCTAGATTTTAACACTCGCACCATATCCAGCCGCCTATGTCCATCATCTCTATTATTGTAAATACGTGTCACAATTTTAGTACATGTAGTAGGTTACTTTCTTTGTCACATCACATGGCCGTAAACCCGTTTTTACGCATTATTCTATGCCACCGTGCATCGAAAAACGTGAAATTCCGACCGTCCCGACCCACGAAATTGACGTGGTAACTATATTCATGAGACAATTCCAAAGGTGAAACTGCTTATCATCCAGATCTAGAAAAATTTTTATTTTACCGAAATGACCATTTTACCCTTTTCTCTCGAAATTAATTTTCTTCTCGTGTCTTGCCCATGTCCCGGATCTGCAGGCCTGGAGGAGACTCATCTATAGTGGAATTCTCCTACAACAACGCTTATCGTTTAGCATACAAATGGCACCTCTATGAGTGTTTTTATATGGCGGCCATGTTTCATCCTCATTTGCTGACAGAGGTAGAGAAAGTTCCACCACCGGGTCCCATTCGCTGTAGACACCCTAGAAGGTGGATTTGATACAGAAGCGTCTTCTTACGGCTAAGAGCCAGCAGAAGAGCTACGCCGACAGCGCGCCAACCTCTGTGAGCTCGAGAGGTGTGAGTGATCATGTCTTCTCAAGGTGATGCCTAAGAGACAGTGGTCGTTCTGCTAAGCTGCGGAAGCTAGCGCAGGTACATCCGGCCCTCGAGATACCTCAGAGGGTGGACACAAATGGTATTACTCCAAGCATGCCATCACCTAGTTTATCAAGTGATGAGGTGTTCCACGCTCCACGCCGTAAGATAATTCCGTATCCAAACATGTGAAGGGATTAGTGAGATATTACCGCCGATACTAAATTCGACTTTCGGCGATGACCGCAAGGTATCTCTGATACTGGATCGCCACGCAGCTAATCGCATCGCTAAGGAAAGTGCCGTAATGACACCGAGGAGGAGGCAATCAAATGCGAGACACGATGCGAGCTACCTATCCTTTCCTATTTGAGGATGAAGAAAAAGCGCGGGTCTAATATTTGGCACTATAATATTAATACATATGCATGTATTTCAGACGCAGCAAGACGCCATGTAGACTCGTAATTTAAATTACAGTGTAAGAATGTGAAAAACCTTAAAAATTCATTTTTTCTTAAAAATGGTAAAACGATAATTTTTATCGAAACATAAAATTTTCTGTGATTCGACGATTTAAAATGCACTTCTCCTCACAATTGCCTCGCGAAATCTGGCTACCCAATCGAATTTTGTCAGATTCCAAAACAATGGAATTTCATCGCTGGAAAGACCAAGGTCGAATGACACATGACATGATCGTGTGGCTACACTTCAAGACTTAGGGAGCCGACACACACGGAGCCATGCAAGACACTTCACAGGCGTAATCGACTACACTGAAGTCGTCAAAATATAAAATAAAAAGTTAAAAATAAATAAAATCAAGAAAATTAAGAAAATTGTGGAGAGCACATGGCACGTGGTGGTATTTATATAAGGGCAGGGGATAAGCTTCCTCGGACTATTATGTAGAAAAAGGAAAAAAGGAGGAAAAGCCAAACAAAAGGAAAAGAGAAAAGGAAATAAGGAGAAAAGAGAAAATGAAAAAAAATATAAGAAAAAGGAAAATGAAAAGAATAAAAGAAGAGTAGGAGCAAACAAGAGAGAGAAATTAGGTGGATAAGAATGCGGGAAGGAGAGAAATAAAAACGGTGAGAGAGAGGAAGAAAAGGGGATGAAAGAAAAAGGGAGATTTTCCTAACATTCTAACGGTCGGTCACTGCTCGGTAAGAAAATACGATCCACGCAACGCTGCCACGCTATGTTACTCAAAATCTTTAGCCAAACTCCACGGCAGTGAATTTTCCTACTTGAATATTTATAACCCAGCCGCCACGAATTCGTTGTTGGCATCGCGAGAAATAGAATTTTAGTCCCAAAATTCGGGAATGAGTGTAGGAATTTTTATAATTTTCGGCATCGTTACCAATCACTGAATTTCGTGGATCGTGGACAACTGCTGAATTTTCGACCGTTTTCACGCCCGCATGATTTTTGAACGTGCCAAGGGGCCCCATCAGGTTAAGGTTTGGTTTTGATCCCTGGATCGATGTCTGTGTTTTACATGTTTGGTATCGCAATTGTCGACGAATCAAACAAAAACAAAAATAGCTTCACAATGCGGAAGAACAAGAGCCTCTGGCTTTATACTTGTCCGAGATTAGGTCATTTTTAAGTGCGGTATTGTTGGACAAATAAATAAGATGCGGTCAGGTAAAATCATGCTAATATGTGCTTGCATGATGTATTAACATAAACATGATTTAATGGAAATTATATTGCAAATATAATTATCCGAATTTATAAATTTTGCATGTAGCATGACATAGCATGATTACATTTCATATGCACGGTCACATCGCCGAGCTTCACATGTGGCTAAGATGGTATTGGTTATGCATCATTCTCGCGAACGCTATATGAGCCGAAATTGGGACGAATGTCCAAAATTGAGATCACGAGCGCATAAAAATAATAATAATAATAAATTTCATGTGTTTCAAGGAAGAAGATTGCAGAGATCCCCCCACCAAGGGTAAAGACCCAAATTTTATTATCGATTAGACATATGTATCCGGAAGAATGAAAGTCGCGAGTAAACAAGGCATACATAAAACCTACGGTGAGACCCTGTAAATTCAAGAACCCAAATAAACACACGGATTTATAAATTCAACAAACATTGGGAGGCTTCTCCATCGGCCGAGTCATTGCGAAACGCCATCGATCGGTTTTCACACTAAGATTCAGACGCGCTGGAGAGAATGATCAAGACTAAGTTTATGGGTACGAGAAGTCTCATCTCATGATGACACACAATATTCCAATAGAATCGCATTATTTATACTTAATGTGATCGGACGTTTTCACGCTTGCCACTCACGCAAGATTGCAGGAGAAATTCTCAGGAAAGATAATTTTTCACCGAAGATTGCTCACCCGTCGCATCCCCTCGCGCATTTAAAGCTGCACAAGGAAACTACATCCGACGAGGCCGTGATCGAAGGAGGTCGACAAGTGGCCTCAAAGAACATTTTTGTGTTGCTTTGTATGTTAATTTTATAAAAATTACTTTCGGGACTATCAGAGCAACAATGGGATACGTAATTATCGCTGGCGGGTCACGATCGGACTCTACTGACCGGTAATTATTCATTTTCTTTCATATTTGCATTTAAACATTTAAACAAAGTAATTCCATGAAGGAACGTATGGAAGTGGTGCCGAGTAATTTGGTGTTCATGGGTAGTTGGTATCAATCCAGACAAGATCCCAAGTGCAAGACGACTTAAGACAGAATTTGACACGACGTGGTCACAACGATCCCGTAAATGCAAGATCACAAACTCACACAGACTGCCGACGATCAAATCACAAAAAACATAGCAAAACCTAGGACCGGTAATTAAAAAACCACTTTATCGAAAAAAAAATAAAATAGCTAAAAGGATAAGGATTCAGTATGATTAAAAATACTCTTTGTTAATATACCATAATGGTAAACACCTAGGGAGTGATTTACGTTGTTGATTAAGGGACGAAAAATGGACAGTTAAATATGTACCGTACAATTTATTTATGTTGTCTTGATAAAGGTAGAAACGAATGGAAACAGGTAAAAGGATATAAATAAGTCCCATGTCAAATTGTAAATGATTGGTGCAATGGTAAATTCTTGAAGAGGAATGTTTATGTCAGTAAGGTATCATCTAATTTAGGTCGGATGGTTGAAAATAAAAATTTGTAATTTGTGAGTTAAAGTTCTTTCCCCGATTTAATTAAACCATATGGGGATTTGAGTTATTTTAAATCAATTGAATCTAATATAAGAATATAAATAAACGATAAAGTTACAATCAGATACGAGACAGTCGTTTTGCCTTAATAATTTCACACAAATCATAGAGATAAAAAAATCCCTAGAATGTACCATCTCTAATATAATAATCAATAATAAGATGAAAATGTACATTTATATGTTAATTTCACCTAGAGATTTCAAGGATGTATTACAAAATGAATAAATGTCTCGTTGTATTAGAGAGTGAATAGATATATAAAAAAAAGTCTAATATCATGGTGTTTTTAAAACCATGAATATCTGCACAATCACTGAAGAGAAGTTCCTTTTCTGTGAGATGAGTAAGCTATTCAAGTTTTTAAAATTATCTAATATTTATACGAATAATATTGTCTTCTTTAAATAGTCAAATCATTCGATTTATTGCGAATAATCCCAAGGGTGACCTCTTATATTGAGAGTAACCTCTTATATTGGTCCCCAACTCCTAGCAAGGGTGACCAATTAAAAGAGTTAAAATAATCGAACGTGACCTATTTCTCTTCTCTCTCGCTATAAGGTACTATCTAATTGGTCTTTAAAATTTTAATTTTAAAAAAAAAATCAGTTTTATCCTGACCTCTCTCTTCTCCTCCACCTCCACCTTCACCCTTGTTCATTTCCCGCCCTTCGTCTTCCAGCTTTGGATAGCGAGAAAATCATGTTCTTTGACCTTGTGAAATTCTCATGTAGGTATTGTTTCGAATGCGATGAAATCACATTCCTCTTCGACGAAGTAAAGTTCCCCTCTGGAGTTTCCTTTCCCATATGGTTCCCTTCCCCTAGCGAAAACCCGTCACTTCCCTTTGCTATGTCACATGGGTTCTATTCTTCTCTGGATTTTGATTACCTGGATATGAAATCCCAACACCATCATAACGATGTAGTACTGATTCAAGCCAAAGATCCATCGCCTCTACTGGGAATCAAGCCACCCAATTATCAGGAATGGATCGGGAAGCCAGGGTGTTGAGGTACAAAGAGAAGAGAAAGAACAAAGGTTTGATGGTTGGCTTCAAGGGAGATGAAGCGGTAGTTGTTGAGGCCGCGGAGGAAGAGATCAGAGGAGGTGGTCGGAGCCGCGCTGGAGCCTGGAGGAGGGGTTGAAGATGAAGGCGGAGTAGAAAGAGGGTGGGGGATCAAGTTTTTTTTTTTTTTTTTTAAATATATAAAATTTTGGGGGCCAGAAATGTGGGAGAAGCGGTACGGATAAAACTGATTTTTGTTTAAAAAATAAAATTTTAGAAACCAATAATATAGTGACACGTAGCATTTTTTTTGTTAAGAGATCGGCAATGCAAAAGCAATGATGCACCAATAATGAGTTGAGAAATTGAGAAAAACAAAAGATAGAGCATACGGAGAATTTTACATGATTCACTAATTTAGGCTGTAATCTATGTGGGCAAGAACAACCTAATATGAAAATTACAAAAGACCTTTCTAAACACAATGTATATAGTTAAACATCTCTCTCGAAATAGTTATAGTACACTCACAACTTCTCTCAAATAAATTAAGCAGTAAACCAAATAAAAGTTGAGAATCCGTTACACTTAAGACTTGAATTATTCCTTCAGAGAGAGAGAATGAATGACGAGATAAAAACACCTTCCAAACGCTCTATTTATAAAGATTTCAGATTAACTACGACCACAATTAAGGATGCATCATACCCACACATCATGTAAAAATTCTAAATTTCACACATGCAGAGCATTGCTACCATACGATTTGGCTGGCTAATTTCTACCAACACTTCAACCACCTACTTAATTCCTTGTGTTTTATCCACGAATCTTCTCTATGGGTTCGTATTGGATCAAACAACTTGATTCACTTAAATTCTCAAACACTTTATTTTCACTGTGGCCACATTCTAAGCCTGTGCCTCAACAATTCTCCCACTTGAAGACTTGATTTTTAATCACATCTTCACACTTATTTTCTTTGTGATTTCTTCTCCCTTCACCTACCTTCTTCTTGTTGCTTACGTTTCTATCAAGCCATAAGAGGATCGACACCAATTAAATTTATCACCATTAATTGGTTTTGTCAAAGAATCTACTAGATTTTCATTCATATGGATCTTCTGCATATCTACAGTACCTTTTTCTACTACTCAGACAAAGTGATATTGAACTCTAATATGTTTCGCTCTGTGTAATTCAGCGTTGGATTCCTTTGCGGGCACTCATTGTCACAAAACAAGAAAATATTCTCTTGTTTATGCCCGAGCTCTTCCAATATCCTTTGAATCCAAACAACTTCCTTTACAAGTCAGGTAGTCGCTATGTACTTCCGCTTCTGCCAGACAGCCACAACCGTTTGGAGTTTTGAAACCCAACTTACAGCTCCTCCTGGAAGTGTAAACACATATCCCGAAGTGGATTTTCTTTTGTCAAAGTCACCAACAAAATCTAAATCTACATAACCTTTAATAGTGAAATTCGATCCTCCATAACATAATGCAGTATTTAAAGTTCCTTTGATATACCTCAAAATTCTTTTCACAACCTCTCAATGCTCTCTACCAGGATCTACCATGTATTTACTAATCGCTCCCACTGCTTGCGCAATGTCTAGTCTTGTACAAATCATAGCGAACATTAAACTTCCCACTACCGATGCATACAGTACTTGAGACATTTCCATTACCGCTTAGTGCTAGGACCTATACTTCATTGAGGATAATATGAAATTAATGTAGCTGGGTAGAAATCGCTTACAATCATTCACATTAAAGAGCCTCAAGACTTTCTTCAAATAATTCTTCTATGAAAGCCAAATCTTCCTATTATCTCTATCTCTATGAATTTGCATCCCTAGAATCTTGTTTGCTGGTCCCAAGTCCTTCATATTGAATTCCCTAGCCAATTGTGCCTTCAATTCTTGGACTCGATCTTTGTTGTAGCTTGCTACTAACATATCATCCACATACGATAGCAAAATAATGAAGTCTTCACTATCTAACCTCTTGAAATATGCATAAGAATTTGAATCAAGTCTGTTGTAACCAGGTCCCATGATATAGGAATCAAATCTCTTGTACCAACACCTTGGCTCCTGTTTGAGACCATATAAAGATTTGTTCAACCTGCAAACCAAGTTCTCCTTGCCTATTTCAGCATAATTTTCTGGTCAGAGCATATAAATCTCTTTCAAGCTCTCCATGAAGAAAAGCGGTTTTCACATCTAGCTGCTCTAGATGTAGGTCAAATATAGCACACATCGCCAGGACTATCCTAATTGTCGTAAGTCGAACAAAAGGAGAAAATATATCGTTGAAGTCAATTCCTTCTTTTTGAGCATAACCTTTTACCACCAATCTTGCACGATACTGCTCCACTTGATTATTAGCATCACGTTTGAACTTGTAAACCCATCTGTTTCTAATGGCCTTCCTCCCTTGTGGTAGCGAAACAAGATCCCATGTCTTGTTTTTGTCTAAGGCTTCGATTTCCTCCTACATTTTTGTCATCCATAGGGATTTATCCAGGCTCTTAATAGCCTCATGGAAAGTTGATGGCTCTCCATCCTTTGTTAGTAAACAACATGCAACATTATTTTGCACAACATATTCTGAGTGCCAAAATGGTGGTCTTGTCTTACAGGTTAACCTACGAACTTTAAAAACCTCAGGCTCCAGCCACTAGTGCTTCATTTTATGGTGTAGCTTTAGAAGAATCTTCTTTTTCATGATTCTTTTCCAACTGAACAATAATAGTCTCTGAATCTTTCTTCATTGTGCTATCATCTCCCATTTCTTACAGTTTGTCTTATGCAAATATCACATCTCTGCTGATGATAACCTGGGCAAATGTCCCACAAGCCATACTCTTAATCTATCAAAGATACCCCAAGAAGAAACACTTTCCTCGATTTTGAACTAACTTAGCTCTTTCTGGTCAGTTATACATCACGCATACAGACTTCAGCATATGTGCGCCCAATTGAATCGGGCTTACCACCACATCTCCATCGGGTGTCTTCGGGATTGATTGCAAATGATGGAGACTGACAATTACATACAAGCGATGTTGACCACTCGCTAAATGACTTGGCTAGATCAACCGCTCAACATTGCTCTCGTTTTTCCAACAAGGACTGCTCATCTTCTTCTACCACTCCATTTTGTCGGTGGAGTATATGCCACCGCGGAATTGCCTCTTGGTACTCGCTGGGACGTAGGCTATCACCTTCACTTGTATATTCTCCTTAAACACTTGATCTTCTTTCCAAACTAAAGTTCTACCCGAGCTTTGAATGCTTTGAAGATTGAAAACACATCTTCCTTCCTCTTGATAGGATACACCAACATCTCCTGGAGTAATCGTCAATAAAGGATACAAAGTATCCTGCTCCTCCTATGGACTTTACCGGTGCTTGCCAAATATTAGAGTGAATGAATTCTAGAATTGTTGCACTTCTTGAATACAAAATTCAAACTTTAATCTATGCTTACTTAGATATAGTGCTCACAAAAGCACGATACTTTTTGTGAGACCCAGAAGCAAACCATGTTCATAAAGAATCTTTCAAGCCCTCACCCACATGTGGCCAGCTCTTATGCCATAGCATTGTTTCTTCTCTTGTCTTTTCAAGCAATGCTCACTCAGGCCTCCTCCGTTGTCTCCGTTTAAGCATGTATAGATTTGTAGCAATCTTCACTGCTTTCATTACTACAAGCGCACCTTTCATCTTCATTTTCCACAAGGAGAAATTACTTCCATTGAACTTCTCAATCTCGTATATTGCCAACATGTCTCACTTTAACAATGAACATTAGGAGCCCAGAATAATAATCTCAAAAAAAGTCTTTTCTAATGTAGAAGATCGATCAATAGTCGCAACCACATAGCATACTAAGACTTGAGAGAAACAATAGCTTGGCCCTAATACCACTTGTAAAGAGATCAACAATGCAAAAGAGATGATGCAGTAATAATATGAGTTGAGAAATTGAGAAAAATAAAAGATAGAGCACACAGAGAATTTTATGTGGTTCACCAACTTAGACTACATCCACGGGCAAGGTAGTGAAGAACTTCCACAATAAAAGAAAATTGCAAAAGACCTTTCTCTCTAAATAAAAGGAGAGAATAAAGGAACCTCTCTCGAAATAGGAGAAAAAACTCACAACTTCTCTCTAAATAAATTAAGAGAAACTAAATAAGCGAGAACTAAGTTAATTCCAAGACTTTAATTCTTCCTTCTTCGAATCAGAGGATAATGAGTTTACGTAGATAAGAACACCTTCCAAACGCTCTCTATTTATAAAGATTCGAGATTAACCATGACCACAAATTACATGAATCAGAATAATATCAAGTAAAAATTTAGCCAATAATAAATGGAGATTTATACACATGATTTATAAATTAATTTCTACCAATAATAATTTCAACCACTCACTTAATTTAGTTTTATCCATAGTTTATTCTTCGAATAAACAAATTTGATTCACTTAAGCCCAAACACTTTGGTCTTCAATTTGGGTTGTCATTATAAGTCTAAGCCCAACATTTTTAGCTTGCTTAACCAGTTAAATTTCACTAAGGCTCATTTCGGTAAGACACATCTTAAACTTGAGATTATTTTCAGTTAATCAGAAGGTATGACTATTTAAAGAAGATAGATGAAAGTCATGATTATTTCTATCGATGTTTCCTAAATAAAATATTGAGCTTAAATATGTTTTAAAATTTTAAAATTTTGTGCTTTTATATTTTATTTCCCTCACAAATACCATTTACTCCAAACAATTCATTTTTTTCCTTTTTTCACATGTTTTCATAGGCCACTATATTGCCACTATATTTAATTCCAGAAAGGATCCTTAGAAGAAAAAAAATCTGGCTTTACAATAAAAATATCAAATAAAATAAAATTTATACATTCACAAATCTTAAAGAAATTAAGTGACTGCTTCCTTAAGTCACTAAATTTATTTGCCAAAGATTCAAAGAACTTGTCGATTTTATTGACTTAAAGTCGTTAAGTTGATTCTCGATTCAAATACCCTGTCAATTTTTTATTGACTTAAAGTTCTTAAGTTATTTCCAAAATACTTTCTTCACGTCGCATTGTTGTATCTTTCAAAGGTGGAAATAATTCAATAATAAGTTGGCCAAGAGAAAGGAAAATTGAAAGGATGGTCCACACGGTTTGCAGAAGAAGAAAAACGCAAGCGACTTCAGCACCTTCTCCGCAATTATAATAAAAAATTTGTTATGTAAAAAAATTTGTATTTTTACGATAAAAAATATATTTTGAAAAAAAATTTGATTTTCTGTGCATTTAAATATCATAAAGAAATACTTTAAATAATCTTAAATTTGTAAATTTAATCCTCATCATGTTTTTTTTTGAAAAATAACTTGTTTTAGACAAAAAGATCACTTTCCATTTTATGTATTTTAATGTATCTTTTTCAAAAATAGTTATTTTTGTATAAAAAATAATTAATATATTTTTATACCACTGGAATACGTAGCTAGCTGCATTAAGGCCTCCTGGGTTTTTATCACTCCTGAATACAATCACAAAGTATGCTTGGCAGCTTTATCGCCTCACAGCTCTCTCGACTGCATGGCGATTAATCCTAAGCATGCATTTATTTAAAAACGTATTTCGTGTGTGCACGAATCCCCTCATAACACTCATGGTTTAGCAAAGAAATGAATATATTTTTATCAAAATTAGGTCAAATTTTTACAAAGGGTGGAACCTTGAAAATTCAGTATTCAAAGAGTCTTTAATAAAATTACACTATCAAAAAACTGATTTACATTGCATTTATGTGATCATATGAAGCCAATGAAGATATTTTTATCAAAACGGGGTCAGTAAAGGGTTGGATTTTCCAAATTCAGTTTTAAAAGATATTTTAATGGAATCATCCTATCATTTATATAATTAATCCTTATTTAAATATAATTATAAAATTATATTAAATAAATAAAATGTTAAAAATTAAAAAAAAGATTAAAAACCTAAAAATGCATTTTAAATCCACATTAGTATTTGTTCCAAAAAAAACTAATAATATTATATTATAAAGCATCATGAAGTAAAATTAATAAAACTACATTAAATTACATTAATGAATTGACAAAAATATAATAATAAAACTAATATGGTGGTGGAATCACCTCCATTTTTTTAACTTGAAGTTGCATTTCTATTTTTAAGAAATTATTGAATTTATTAATTAAAATCTTAAATGCTTATTTATAATATAAATTAAAATACATTATATTAGCTATCAAAAATAATTTTAATAAAATTTTAAATTATTTTAAAAATATTATAAATTAATAAAATTAAATTAATACTTAAAATTCAATATATTAAAATATTTTTATTATATTGTATATAAAAAATAATCCAAAATTAATAAAATAACAAATAATATAACAATAATATATCTTGAAAAATAAAAATATTAAATTTAAATAATAATTTCATTATTATAAGAATACAAAATTAAGAGAATAGTGTCTTAAGGCATGCTTGTTTACAATTTTTGAAAATTGTTGATTGTCCTAACAAAGAACGGGAATAAGAAAAACATGTTTGATTCACATACAATTTATACCATATAATAAGAGAAGAAAAATAGACTGTGAAATATGTACCATACAATTTATATATTTGTTGTCTTGATAAGGGTAGAAACAAGTCTATCATGTCTATCTCATATGCTAGAGTGTTCAACGTTTCAAAAAGACAAAGCATAGGAAGGGAATGGTTTCGGTTTCGAGTTCTAATGATAATAGTTTACTACATTCTGATTAAAGTGTTTAATTGTAAAAACAAAAAAATACGGGTAGAAACAAATGTAAACAAGTAAAAGGATATAAATAAATGAGACCCATGTCAAATTTTGAATGATTGGTGCGATGGTAAATTCTTGAGGAATATTTATATAAGTAATGAACATCTAATTTAGGTCAGATGGTTGAAAATAAAAAATTGTAATTTGTGAGTTAAAGTTCTTTACCCATTTTAATTAAACTATATGGGGATTTGAGTTATTTTAAATCAATTGAATCTACTATAAGAATATAAATAAACAATAAAGTTACAATCACATCCTAGACTACATGTATATAATAATTTTTCATGACACCCTCTTAAAACCCGATGCACCTTCACACAACTCGTCACGTTATCACCCGTGGATACCGTGAGCAAGTCTCGCATCTACGCTGTATAGTCCCATTACCGGGATCCATTCATTTAGAAAATGTACATGCCTATCCAAAAACCATTCACAAGAGTTTAATTTACAATTCTCCTTTTTATACAAAATGTATACATAACCAAAGTTTTGCTCAAGTAAGAGACAAAAAGAAACAAAGCCACAGCTGGCTTTCTTCAATCGTGCGGTCCCGGATGGGAGTCAACCACCTATACCTGACCTGCACCTAAAATATGGTCCTACGACGGGGTGAGCAATGTCCAATAGAAAATAACTCGTACAAGGGCTACTCCCCACCTAAGTGCACATGCAATGTCATAATCACATCATACCACATTCCACATAGATTATGCAATCCTACCATCGAATACTACATGTTATGAATGAGATGAGACTCATTATGCCTCATGTCCCGAGTCCTAACTGACTCCCTCACACATGCATATGCCAAGTATGAAAAAAACCGTCATTGATGTTTAATCTAATGACCCTTTTTCCAAAACAAAATCTTTTTTGTTTTATAAATCAAAACCCATTGGATAAACCTCAAATGTTCATTTATTTAGTAAATTCCCATGTGTTTATGCATTTATAGGCCACGGATTTTCGGGTTTTCACCGCAGGACATTGCATGCCTTCCCAACATGTTTACGGGCTTTCACCATCGGTGATCATGTCTAACAGCAACTACCGGGTTTTTCACCCGATGGGGTATCTATCCCTTCTTGCTATGCCCAACACACGTATTTTTCATGCTATGCAACCATGAGACTCATTTTGGACGTTGTCCCATTACCGAGCTCACCACCCATTCACCAAAATGATGAATGATCATAACTACACATGTCAATCTAACACAATACTTGTCCCCGTGCATATGCAATGCAAAAATTTCAATGCATATACCTCATGTTACATGTATAAGGAACACTACATGAAACATTTACATTCCATACTTTATACTTAGTATCATGGATAATTATATCAAACACACATAATTTACATTCATTCATGCTAATATATTTAAACACCCATATATCAACATATTTTCAACACATTCAGCATCTTATTTAATTTCTAGCAATAACACACCAAAAATAGTCCACACAAACTAGTCATTACCGGCCAATAATTTGGACTATCCGAATTTCGCCTTTGGGGAAATAACACAATAAAACTAAAGAATCCTCGAACCAAAATGCACTAAATGCATTTTTCAACCGCTCGAACTCATAACGACTCGAATACCAACTCACAACCTGGCCCGAACCTGCCCAAAAATGTCCCAATGTCCAAAACCCGGGTCCCATGGTCAGTTGTACCATATGGCCATATTTATGCCCTATTAAAAGGAACCAAATGGCAGTGTATAAAAACCCCTGCCTAACGCCGATTTAAACCTCGCAGCTTCTTTAACCACACGTAGCCTCTGGCGCCGCAGTGTACCAACTTCTTTGCCTCGCTCGACGCGCTTCGACCGGTTTGCTAACCGAAGATCGCGAAGGGAAGTGTCGTTCCCTTTTCTTTTTTTTTTCTCCCTTTTCCGTTTCACGCATTACCCGATCTTTTTTTTTTTTTTCCTTTTCTCTTTTCTCTTTTCTTTTTCTTTTTCTTTCTTTTTTTTTCTTTCCCTTCTTCTTCTCCCCTTTCCCAATCGAATTGTTTGGCTTGACTCATAAGTTTCTCCTCGCCTCTCATGGTCATGTGTCTTCACATGGTCTATCCATCACAAAAAGTTACGTGGCTCAGCATTTTCCATGGTCCATGTGTCACATGAACACACGCTCTAGGCAAGACTCTCCAATAACCACATTACTTGGCTCTCATGCCATGTGCCCCTCTCCAACAGGTGCCATGTGGCATCCACATGCGCACCACTCCATGTGTCACCCGACACCCGATACCAAAAAACATGAAATTCGACCGTCTCGGGAATTCAAACTAAATTCTGACCTGCAATCAGGATTTTGTGAGACGACCCACCGCTGAAGTCCGTTAATCATCCGTGATCTAGAAAATTTCCAAATTTTCCACATGTACTATAACGACAAATTACCATTTTGCCTTTTTCAGAAAAATTGAATTTTTCCCGAAGTTTTACAAATTTCACATTATTTATAGAGATAAAAAAGAATCCATAAATGCACATTTATTTGTTATTTTCACTCGGAGAATACAAGGATATATTACAAAGTAAATAGATGTCTCTTTGTTGAAAAAATGCGACACCCCAACTTCAACCGTCACTCACCGCTCCACGGAATACAAGTGGATGTCGGGTTACCCGACGCCACTGTAAAATCAAGCAAAGTCTCCTTGTACCGAGCTCTACCCAAGTACAATACCCGCATAAACCCCGTCTCAACAAAGGCAATAAATCACAACATTTAGTAAAAACGGCCACTGGGCCCATAACAATACTCATAAAAACATACCAATCCATGAATCCAACTATATCCACATTTCTAGCTCAACGTTACTTTATACAACACATATATTAAATACTAAAATTTAATACATGCATAAATCATCAAAGCCACAACCCGCTTTTCTTCTAAACTCAACCTCTGGGACGAAACGTCCCCTCGCGACGCTTCCTCAGATCAGAAATAACATCTTCTCGGTCAGGTGAGCTAATGCTAAGTATGGAATCGCCTGAGTCAGGCTACTCCACTCCAAGCCAGCAAATAATAACGTTCCAAAATAAACACACATTCAAGCAAATGCATGATCCTACTGAATCGCCTACATGACTAACTCGCATCCCGAGTCCTCACACTCTCTCACACTCGCCTAAGCCTCGATGAGAATTATTATTTTGTTTTGTTTGTGGATTAAATAACCTCCGATGTGTGTATATCAATTGGGCAACTCCGACGATTGATATTATTTATGGACTACCCTCCGATATATATCAATTGGGCCGTCTCCGACGATTGATATTTTTAGTTTGGACTACCCTCCGATAATTAACATTTTTAGACAACCCTCTGAACCATTTTCTAGATCGCCTCATGCACTCACTCCTATCTGGGCCCTTGTATGCTCTAAAGGTATACGAAATGCACAGACGCCAATTCCACATAGCCTAATTCATGTAAATATATACATTTATTATATTTACAAGACAATCAAGTCATGTAAATTCTCATTTCATACATCAAAATTAGCTTACTTGGGCTAATGATCAAACACAAGCAATTCAACTTGAATCACTCGACCAAACACATGTTTTCACAAAAATTATTTTCGTGATCACTACTTCGGGAACAGTAAAACCCTCGGTCACTGTTCCTTTCAAAGCACAAATTATCGGTTCACTTGGTGAACCCGTATTTCTCGGCCGATTCCGGCCTCATGCACATCAAAATTCAATCCATGGCATGAATCACACCATTTTCCACCCAAACACTGCGGAGCGTCACTGATCAGAATTTGGGGTCTATAAACGAAACACCGGGTCCCAAGTCGGACCAATCAAACGGCCCCTCACGGCCTCAACTAACTCAAACATCAACATAGTTCTTAAACAAAGAATAAACCCAAGTAGGGAGAAACCCTACCCTCGAGCCATAAACTCTAAACTGCACCCACGCCGGTTCTCTCCTCATAGGAAGCAAATTCTTCCTTCTTGTCCCGAAGACCGCCGACAATCGTATCGTTTAAACTTAGAGTATAAGGGAAGACACTCTCTCTCTGTAAAATGAGATTCAAAGCTCTTCCTGCTGTAAGACTCCCTTCCCATGTTTTTCTCCCTTTTGCTTTTTCAAGCAGTGATGATACTATTCTCATTCTTTTCTAACTTAAAACAATTCCACAAATGACATTTATGCCCTTCTTCCCGCTGACAACGCCTATCTTGGCCGTCCATTTTCATCATTTTCACTACGTCACTTACGACACATGCAGATGACAAGTATAGCGCGACTTTCGTCACATCGAAAATCTTTTACAAGACCTAATCGCGACGCTCAAAACGCTAGAATTCGAATATCGTCTCTGGTTCGACGAAATTTTTACGTGTTAGCTAGATTTAGCGAGAGACGATTTTAACGGCAACTGCTTGGCCATCCGAGATCTAGAGAATAAATTTCGATTTTCAACCGAAATTACATTTTCAGAATCGAAATTACGATTCATTTTTCCAGAATTCACTCGCCTTACAAAAAACATTCAATGTAAAAGAAGATATTTAAAAAAATTGATTTTCCGTGCATATCAATATCTAAAAATTGATTTTTTTTTTTAAACAATCACAAAACTGATTTGTAACGCATATATGTGATTTTACCAAGAATGAAAAACACACATAAAAATGAATAATTACTTTATATATTATTTATTTTATCTATCATACTCAGCCTCAAGGATAGAAATTGCTCATCGCTTAAATAAAGAAGAAGACAAATAAGTGGGGCTTGGATAGTCTGGATTCGAGTCTCAATGGAAATTGTATTTTATATTTTCATAAAAATAATTATTTAATTATATGCAATCAATTTTCAAGGAAACAAAACTTCATAAAATATAAGAAACCTTGTGGAGACGTTGTTTAGGTATAAATGAATGCTAAAGGAGTGATGACTGGATCCCACCTCACCTGACGATGTCCATCAATCCCATGGGCGCGCCTTTTTCCATTTTGCCTCTACTTGTTTACGCTCCTCATTTCCGTGGCAGCAGACGCCGCTTCTCCCTACAACCGACGGCCGCCGAATGTGGGGAGGCGATTCACCTCCAGCCAACTCAAAATTCTTGTCCTCTAACGCACAAAATGCGTCATTCGAATCCAAAGCTGACCGGTAGAAGGCATTGGTGGAGCAAGTGTCGTACATGACAGCTCATATCTTCAACTCCCAATTAACATACACTTCCCCGTTTCTCCCGGTCCTAAGTTCCTCCGTCTTTACTTCTACCCCTTGTTTACTCCGGCATCCATGAATCTGATTTCTTCTTTACTCTCACATGGCTCCATCACTCTCTCTCATATATTTATATATATATATATATATATATATATATATATGACCTTATGGGGTTAGTCTAACAATTATTAAAAAGAGACCATATGGAGGATTTACTCTGTCGTGAGCTTGAGGTCTATAAAATTAGTAAAGAGAGTTATATACAAAAAGTAAAAATAAAAAACAATTAAAATCTCATGATAAGTTGGTATTATTTTATGTTAATAAGGCCTTTAAGATAATTATTTTATGTTCACTAGGGAGGTCTCCATCAATTCAAAGAATTGAATCTACTTTAAGATTGTTGGTTCTACTATGTCCTTTTTGTGAACAGAAATCAAGATAGTAGTGAGAGATGTGTAAAGTATACTAGGAAAGTCTCCAGGTAAGTGGAGGGGTCACAATGGTCCACTATACCTCACTTACCTTAAGCTCTTATCGTCTTGTTGACAGGACTTTCCTATACATGTACTAACAAGTGACAGGTCCAAGGAAATAAAATAAGAAAAAAATACATATTTTTCATATTTCTAGGATTAAACAAAAGGATTCGCAAATAAAAGTGCTAATGCTACAACCAGTCCATAAATTGTTAAAGCCTCCATAAAAGCCAGACTAAGCAATAATTCCTTTTTAGGTGGTCTACGAGCTTCTGCTCAATCAATTAGTTATGAAATACCATTAACTCTATGTGTGTTATCAATATCTCTACATGTGATTCGTTGAGACATAAACCTTTTACCACTTACAGCCTTGGGTTTTGATACCTCTAAAGAAGGTCTTTTAAAAAAAGATTATGGAGTTTAACCCAGCCCAAAACAAACCAAACAAGGAACAAATGGGTAAGATGACTTATCTGATTGGATGGTTGAGGCGTGCAATTGCATTGTCCTTAAAGTAGATTCGCCCTCCTCCGGTTTGTAACCTTGGTGCAGTAGCGAATTGGCGCTCTACGTCCAGGATTCAACAACCAGATCTTGCCTTGGGTGCACTCCTTTGGTAAGATACAGTACAACTCGAACAATGATATTCCTCCAATGTGCTTGGCATGAAAGCACTTGAAACTTACAAAGAGTGCTTGGGAGCACTTGAGAGAAAGAGGAGTGCTTGGAAGCACTTGAGCAAAAGAAAGAGGAGAGAGCTTGAGAGAGAGATCTCAAGATGAAGAATGTGAGAAATGAAGAGGGAGGGGCACCTTTATATAGGTGGAGTCCCAAAGGATCTCTCCACAAAAGGTGCCAAAAAATCTTGAAAGAAAAAGTCATATTTCAATTTGACTTGGTTAACAAACCAAATTAAATTAAATTAAATTAAGTTAAATGACTTGGCCAAGTCAATTTAAATATCACAAGATATTTCTTCATGTTATTCTCACTTAACTCTCCAACAATCCCCCACGGAGTATAAGTGTGAAGAAAAAGAAGAAGACTAGGAATGGAGGAATACTTGAATCCAATGCATGAGATCTGATGCCCATAGGCTATGAAACTATCTAAGGATAAATAAGTATGAATCACAAAACATGGTGAATTAAAAATTATATGAACCAATGTTTCTTTGTGTGACTCAAGGAACCTATCATCCACATTGATTTCTCAATTACAAATTGTATTTTATGGGTTAGCGCTAATAGGCCATGCGCCATGTCTGGATATTCATGAGAGTTGCCTACATTCTCATAGAAAGCAGCCCCACTTCCACTCTCATATAGGTGAACCCATCAAATGTGTTCTGCATCTAAACACTCCATCCATAAGGAATATGGTATTCATTAAGAGTTTACACTCAACCTCAACCAATGCATAATAGGCTCCATCTATACCATAGGGATAAACACTCAATAAATATAAATGATAGAGTAGCTCGCAATCAACAGATGACTTGTTATTACCCATATGAACCCAATTCATGGGATCTCCATTCTAGTAGGTTGGGTTACCATCACCTTTGACTTCTGTAATAGGCAAAAGCCCCATCCTCCTCAATGTTTGTTCCATTAGTTTTCTATTTAGTGGTTTAGTCGGAGGATCGGCCAAATTCAACTCTGACCTCACAAAATCCAGGGATATAACCCCTGTCTCAAGAAGTTGTCGCACAATATTGTGCCTTAGGCGTATATTCCTATTCTTCCCATTAAACATTTTACTTTTAGCTTTAGCTATTGCAACTTGTCTATCACAACGCATAGACACAAACGGTGCTAGTCTCATCTATAAAAGGATATCCCGACAATAGATTTCTGACCCACTCAACTTCAAAACTTTCCTTCTTTAAGGCTATAAACTGGGCCTCCATAGTGGGCTGAGTAATGCAAGTTTGCTTGGATGATTTCCAAGAAACTGCACCTCCTCCAAGGGTAAAAATGTAGCCATTGGTTGGCTTCACTAAATCTTTCAAGGACATTTGGAAATCCACTATAACACAAACAATAGTCATTGGTTCCTCTCAAGTACTTTAGTACTCTACGAATGGCAATCCAATGATCCTGATTAGGACTTTGGGTGTACCGACTCAATCTTCCAATTGCGTAGGCAATGGCAGGTCTGGTACAATTTGACAAGTACATTAGGCTACCAATTTTCTTAGCATACTCAGTTTAGGCAACACTATGTTCTCTATTTGTCTTCAGATGTGAGCTGGGATCATAAGGAGTTGACACTAGTTTACAATCAAAGGGTTCAAACCTCTTTAAAATCTTCTCAATATAGTGTTCTTGAGAAAGGTTAAGCCCATTAAGCGTTCTAGATATTAATAGATTCCTAGAATCACCTCTGTTTCTCCTAGATCTTTCATATCAAACTTAGATCTTAGAAAACTCTTGGTATTAATTTTCAAATTTGTGGTGTTTTAATCCCAAATATCAGCATATCGTCAACGTATAAACAAATGCTGATGCATGAGTTATTTTCAACTTTTTTATAAATACATTTATTATCATCATTTATGGAAAATCCATTAGATATCAACACATAATCAAATTTTCTATGCCACTGTTTGGGTGCTTGTTTTAACTCATAAAGCGATTTAACTAGTCTACAAATTTTTTTCTCATCTCCTAGAACCATACACCCTTCAAGTTGATCCATATAAATTCTTTCTTTCCAATTCCTCTATTCAAAAGGAGGTCTTGGCCATCCATCTCTGTGTATCACTAGGTTATGAACCGATGCTAAAGCAATTAACACCCTAATTGAGGAAATCCTTGTCATAGGAGCAAAGGTATCAAAGTAATCTACACATTTCTTTTGTTTAAAACCTTTGGTAACTAAACGTGCCTTATATTTCTCAATCGACTCATATGATAAAGATTAATTTACAACCTATAGTTTTAGCACCAAGAGGCAAGTATACTATCTCCCATGTATGGTTATGCATTATTGATTTTACTGGGTTCATTATCTCTGACTTCAGTAGGCCTTCTTTCAGTGGGTCTCACTCAGATATCGCCATCGAAAGCGCTTCCCGCATTCAACCCAGACTCCAGTTTTAGTTCATCGGGTATTGGCACCAACTGAAGCAGTAGCTCAGCTGGTACCGAGATGCTTCCCATCGACCAAAGCACCCTGCGCCCCGGCCGAACTTTGCGCCAGCGAACTCCGCTGGTAGAATTATATGACATTATCCGGCGAGTGGGACCCACCTGGCGGTGCAAATTCGAGAGGTCACGGCAGGACCCTACTGCATTCACTTCACTCTATTAATGGCCTCCTTCCATAAAGGTGCATCATATGAAGTCATAAGTTCCTTTTAGGATCTAGGGTCATCATCAACTAGAAAAGTGTAAAAGTCATCACCAAGATTAGTTTCTTTCCTTTCCCTTTTACTTATTCTCAATTCTAGTTTAGAAGGATCACTAGACTCAATTCTAAGATTTCTTTAAACTTGTTGTTGGCCATTTGTTTTCCAAGGAAAAATATTTTCAAAGAAGTCAGCATTCTTAGTCTCAATTATAGAGTTTACTTCCACTAGGCTATTTTCTGATTTGATGACAAGAAACCTATATTCAGCACTATTCTCTGCATAACCAATAAATGTTGCATCAAAGGTTTTAGGACCTAATTTTCTTTTCTTTGGTTTTGGAATAAGTACTTTTGCTAAACACCCCCACACTTTTAGGCATCCAATGTTAGGTGCATATCCTTTCCATAACTCATAGGGAGTCTTACTAATCTTCTTGTAAGGTATTCTATTTTGAATATGACTAGTGGAGATGATAGCTTCCCCCTACAAGTTCAAGGATGCTCCTGAACTTACTAACATGGCATTCATCATCTCTTTTAAGGTTCTATACTTTCTTTCAGCCACTCCATTAGATTAAATGGGAATAAGGAGGAGTGGTTTCATATATAATTCCATGACCCTCACAAAAGGTATTAAAGGGGTTGGACTCATATTCTCCACCCCTATCGGATCTAAGTCTCTTGATTTTCTTACTTAGTTTGTTCTCACTTCATTTTATACTGATGAAAGCATCCATGGTTTATCTTTGTTTCTTAAAAGATACACCCTTGTATATCTTGAGTAGTCATCTATGAAAGTAATATAAAACCTTTTACCACCTCTAGTCATGGTGTTTTTCAAGTCTCCTAGGTCACTATGAATCAAACTTAATAGTTCTGACTCTCTTTCTATCAGTTTACAAGATTTCTTTGTGGTTTTAGATTCTACACATACTTCACATTTTCCAATGTTTTCTAAGGACAATTTGGGAATTAAACTTAATTCAACCATTTTCTTAATATAAGATAAGTTCACATGTCCTAATCTACCATGCCAAACATCACACGAAACAACTATGTAAGTAGAAGACAAAGATGCTTTATTATTCAAGATTTATGAAACATTCAACATATAGAGACCTTGGTTACAATAACCCTTATGATAAACTCATCTATTTTTAGTCCATTTTTCTTGCATTTTTTCAGCAGTTTATGATTCATTTTAATGCAAAATTATGGAATAATCAATAACTTTGTATTTTGCAGGTTTTGAATGTAAAATAAACAAATCCAGCAAGAAAAGCAGCAAAAAAAATGGATAAGGCAGAAATGTCGCAACATAATCTTAGAATGTCGCAACATAATGAAGATTAGAAGACATAACTATGTCGTGACAATGGATTTTTATGTCGTGAAATTGCCTAAGAAGTTCCTGAAGAAAAATGTCGCAACATTCTTTTGTTTTGTCGTGACATTGATCAAAGCAAATGGCAGTACATTTTTGTAAAGACATTCAAACCTACGTCGCAACATAAAGAACTAAAGAGGGAAGAAAGAATGTCGCGACACAACAAAACTATGTCGCAACAGAAAATGGCAGATTATAGAGACAAGTCAAGTCAAGTCAAGTTGGTCGCGACAAAGGTTTTTATGTTGTGAAAAACATTTCAGAGAATGACAAGATCAAGGTAGTGAATATGTCGCGACATTTTCAAAGTATGTCGCGACATAAAGTTCAGAAGTCATCTTCACAAGGAAAGAAGGATATGTCGCAACAGAGAAGTTTTATGTCACGACAACCACAACATAATGCTGAAAGGGAACTCTGTCATGACATAGAATTTTATTGTCACGAAAAAGGATGAGAAGAACTAAAGAAACAATGTCGCGACACAGAAATTTATGTCGTGACATAATGAAGAGCTGAAGCCAGAGATATTTGTCAAGACAATCAGAAGCTATTTCGCAACACTAATTGAAGAGAAGCACCTAGAAGAGAACTGCAGAATGTCGTGACATTTTCGAAGACTATCGCGACACATTTAGAAAAAAAGAGTTAACATATGTCGAGACATTCCAAACTTATGTCGCGACATAAAACAAAGCTAAAGGCTGAGAAACTCTATTGCAACATAGAAATTTATGTCGCAACACAATGAAGAGCAGCAAGAAGGAAACTTTGTCGTGACAAAGCTTTTTATGTCGCAACATACCATTCAAGTATTAACACTGCAAGGCATGAAAAAAAATGTCGCAACAGAAGACACTTATGTCGCGACAATTACAAGACAAATTCAACTTAGCTATGTCACGAAATTTTCAACGTATGTCACGACATAATTCAAGAAAAAGGCAAAGAACACCGTCACGACATAGTACAAGCCACAACAAAGCTGGAGGACAAACGTAGCTACAATGTCGCGCCATAATTTTCCTATGTCATGACAAGGACGTCACTTGGGCCGGTTTTGGGGATCCACAACTTCAGCATCGAATTGCAGCCCATCATTTGAAAATCTATAAATAGAAGCACATAGGGCACCGTGCCTAACTTTGACCGAACTTGGAATATTTGGGTAGCTAGAGTCTCCTTTGTATATTATTTTTCCATTTATTTTTCTTTTATTTCTTTTTTGTTGATTTAGTTTCAGCTTACATTTTAGTTAGTATTTTCCTTGGATTTGAGCAGTGATTTGGGCTGAAGTTTTGAGTTAGGTTCATTGTAAAAATTTGGTTTTCATTACTGTCTTATTTCAATGAAATTTGGAAAATTTATGGAGTTCATTTATTTCAGTTAGCTTGCAATTTCAATGAATTTTCCTGCTCAGTTAGTCACTGTTATTCGCAATCCGGTATTGAAAGACTAAGCTCCATCCGAGAATAGACTAGTGTTAGTTATCATTTTCTGAGCAACTTAAAAGAATTTCAGAGTTAGATATCTTGAATTTATCTAATTGGTGTTGTTCTTGAAATTAATTGTTCTTAATATTAGTAACTTGTACCCGTAGTGGTCAGATTCGCTTCCGATTTCCGTGGAGGCCTGAGTATACACGATGGAGATTCCTGAGAGTATAGAGTAGCTACTTGGGGGTATGCTAGACTAATATTATGGAACTAATGAATTCTAAAAGATTACTCTTATAGATCACTAATTTACTCATGGTGTGAGGATTAATTGGTTGATGTATCAATTTAATTGATTAGAGGTTTCTCCTCTGTTTGATGGAATGATCTTGATCCCGTGTTAGCATAGATCTAATCAAGGAGATGGAGAGTTTACTCAAATTAGAAGGATGAGATATCGATTAGATTGGAGAAGGCTTGCATTGTCCCTATGGGGGCAAGAATGCTTCAATTCCTAGGAACTAGGTGTGAAGCACTGGAAAGGAAAAATACCCAGTTCTTAGAAAGAAGAATATATCCTACAAGTAACTGATTAGATCCATGAGTCTGGAAGGAATATGGTTATCTAATTAGTGTATGGAGGAATCCAAACTATACTACCTTGCATCTTTGACAAGTTCAGATTTCAAACTGATGGCTGAATTATGTTATCGAATAATGCAAAAATTGATAATTATACATTAATCTATTTCCCAATGTTAACTTTACTCAATGAACTCTCAATTCCAATTCATTTTGAATTTTTGTTATAGATATAGAATTTTAATCAGTCATTCTTTCTTTAGTTTAAACAAATCAATCTTTTAATTTTGAGTTCTAATATTAAGGATCTTGAGTAGTAGAGGTAATTGATCTTTAGATCACTCATCAATCCTTGTGGGAATGATATCTAGACTTAAAATCCACTTTTATTACTTGTATGCCTTATGCACTTGCAGAGAATTAAACCTAATAGAAATTTGCATCATTATATACATATTAGAACACATTTCTTATAATTTTTAGTCGAACAACAAGATATTGGCATTCCTGCTGAGGATTGAATAGTCCCTAATGGTAATATTAAAAATTTGTTGTAGTTTTATGGTCTACTTTAAAAGTCATAGATATATCAAGTTTATGACACCGCTGCAGGGGACTGAATAGTTTTAAGCAGCAGTGACAGAGATTTGGTATACTCAACATATGGTCTAGAAAACAAGTTTATGGCATTGTTGTCGAGGATTTGAAAGAGAATTTAAACATCAATATTCCAACCAAAGAGAGAATTTCTAATTTGGATATTTTTATGTTTTATCAAAAATTTCAAAAAATTTACAAAAATATTTTTAACTGTAGTAGCAGAGTAAGCTACTGAAAATGTTTTATTAACTTATAGTGATAGAGCCGTTTTCCACTGATTTCATTTGATCTTAGTGTGTTTCTATTTCAGGAAGATCTTACATGCATATAAACCCCAGAAGCATAATTGCTGCCTTTGGACACATAATTGGAGAAGACACTGAGAAATCTAAAGAAAGTTCGAAGTGCTGAATCAGCAGTTATGTTAGAACAGAGAGAGGTACAACAAAACACTCAGGCATAAGCAACAGCAAAAAGGCCTCAAAGGCAAAGGACTATGGACGATTTTTGGAGGCCAGTCATTAAAGATGAATATTCTACTGTGAGACAACCTACTATAAAGGCCAACAATTTTTGGTTAAAGCCAGCTTTGATCACAATGATGCAGCAGCATCAATATATTAGCCATCCTAATGAAGACCCTAATGAACATATGGGAAGATTTATGAGGATGGAAAATACAGTAAAGCTGAATGAGGTGAGACTTGAGGTGATCAAGTTGCAACTCTTCCATTTTTCACTAAGAGATTTGGCAACCACTTGATTTGAATCACTGCCTTGTGGATCAGTGAACAAATGCGAAGAATTAGTGGAGGCTTACATGAGCAGATTCTTCCCTTCTACCCCCACTTCGGAAATGAGAGGGGAAATCATAGTGTTTAAACAAGAAGAGGATGAAAGTCTCTATAATGCATGGGAGAGATATAAGAGATTGCTTAAAAGATGCCTAATGCATGAAATAGATTTGACCACCTAGATGGACACCTTTTACCACTCTATGAACTACACCTCCAAAGGTATAATTGATGCAACTTGTTGTGGAGCATTTAAGAGGAAGAGTGTTGAAGAGGCAAGACAGTTGATTGAAGATCTAGCAAAAAGAAACTACAAAGCTCCATATGAAAACTGTGAAGCAACATCGACCAAAGAAAGCCAGGATGAGTCGAACAAGATGATTGCCATAGAAGCCAAACTTGATGCATTACGAACAAACTGGAAACCAAGAAAGATGAATGCATTCAACACATGAAGTAGAAATGGCTTGAAGGAAATGAGCGTAAGAGTAGCTGATGATGAGGATCAGCCCATGAGGGTCCTTACAAAGTTGAGGAGGCCTCGGCCACAATGGTAATAAGTTACAACTTTAAGCCAAACGTCAACCTGCAACCCATTACACACCAACACTAAGGAACCATGAGAATTTCTCATATGGAGGTGGAGCACAGCAAGGTCCAAGACCAGTACATAATTTTCAACAATAGTATGCTCCACATGGGTTCCAAGGACAACAAAGAAGCAGTGGTATGTCAAACAAATATAAAATCCAAGACAAAGGGAGATCTCAATCCTTTAATGTTGACATTCATGGGAGAGAATGAAGGTTGTTGAATATTCATGAGGCGAGATGTTGTTGAGCTAACGGCATTTCGAGGCAAACCTGAAATGTGTGTGAGCTAACACTAATGCCTCTCTAAAAAATCTGGAGACACAAGTAGGGTAGCTGGCCCTAGCAATGCAAAACTAGTCCAAGGATGCCCTCCAGTGATCTGAGAAAAGTCTAAGGATTGTATGGTGGTGACTCGGCCCAGTGGCGGAGAGTTGGAAACGAGGAAAGAAGTTGAGCAAAAGGGCTAAAGGCGATAAAGAGTGCAAAGCGAAGCGGTAGGTGGAGAAAGGAAAACTGAAGAAGAAAGAGGAATTGCAAGCTTATATGCCTATTGTTCCATTCCCTCAGAGGCTTCAGAAAACAAAAATTAAAGGAGCAGTTCTCTAGATTCTTGAATATGTTCAAGAAGATAGAGATTAATATACCCTTTGCTAAAGCATTGTCTCAAATGCCTAACTATACTAAGTTTCTGAAGGACATTCTGAGTAAGAAGAGGAGATTTGTTGAAGGAGTGGTGAGTGTGATAGCCACATGCAGTGCAGTGATCAAGAGAAGCCTACTAGTAAGGATGCAGGATCTTGGCAGCTTTACCATTCCTTGCACCATTGGGAATGTTGAATTTAAGAAGACTTTGTGTGATTCAGGGACAAGCATCAACTTGATGCCACTGTTTGTAGTGAAAAGACTAAGTTTAGGGGAGCTTACTCCCATAAATATACCCTACAAATGGCATATAGGACTATGGCATAACTAAAGGGTGTCCTTGAAGATGTACTCATCAAGGTGGGAAAATTTATTTTCCCTGCAGACTTTGTAGTTATGGATATGGAGGAAGATACACAAGTTCCACTGCTGCTTGGAATACCTTTCCTGGCCACTGGAGCTGCCTTGATAAATGTGAAGAAAGGAGAACTCACTCTCAGGGTGGGAGAAGAAGCAGTACACTTCAACCTGAACAAAAGCCTGAAACAGTCTGAATGTGAAAGTATAGATTGTAAGACTATAGAAACAATAGTTCCCATCAGTCCTGAACTGATTTTTGGATGTAATTTTTATAATTCAATCAATGAAAATGAGATGAGTTTATAGTATCTTGAGGATCTTAATTGTGAATTTCTGACTCCTAATTTTAATTTAAAGGAAACAGTCTTATGTTTGAATGAGAATAGTATAGAAAAATCAAGCGGCAATGAAGAGAAGGCAAGAGAAATAGAAACAAGTTCAGAAGGGTTAACCTTGAAGGAATTACCCAGACATTTGAAGTATGCCTTCTTAGGACCAGTAAAAGCAAAACCTATGATTATATCAGATGCATTGAATGAGCTTGAAGAATAGAAACTGCTGGAGATTCTCAGGAAATATAAGGAAGCAATTTCTTGGTCAGTAGAAGATTTGAAAGGATTCGAGTTCTTCTATTTGCATGCATAAAATCCTCCTGGAGGAAAATGCAAAAGCCTCCATTGAATATCAAAAAAGACTGAATCCAGTAATGAAAGAAGTTGTCAGAAAAGAAATCGCGAGGGAAATGAATTTGAATGCGAGCTTTATATATGCAATCTCGAACTTGACCCTTGGAACGAGCTCAATTCATGTGGATTCCAAGAAGGGTGGATTCCTTTGTAATCAAAATAAGAAGAATGAATTGATTCACAGAGCGTGACTCGAATGGAGGGTGTGCATTGACTACAGAAAATTGAATACTGCAACCAGAAATGATCACTATCCTTTACCCTTTATTGATCAAATGCTGGACAGTTAGTAGGACACCCCCATTTCTGTTTTCTTGATGGATATTCTGGATATAACCAAATTTTCATTGCCTCTGAGGACAAGGAGAAGACTACATTTACATGTCCTTATGGAACCTTTGCTTTTAAAAGGATGCCATTTGAATTATGTAATGCTTCTGCCTCCTTTCAAAGGTGTATGATGTCTATGTTCTCAGATTTGGTGGAACAAGTTATGGAAATCTTCATGGATGACTTCTCAGTATATGGATCCAGTTTTAAGAAATGCTTAGAAAATTTGGAAATAGTACTTCAAAGGTGCCAAGACAAGAATTTAGCTTTGAATTGGGAAAAATGTCATTTCATGGTAACAAAGGGTATTGTCTTGGGGCACAAGATTTCTGTAGCTAGGTTAGAAGTAAACCAAGCAAAGGTTTCTGTCATAAAAACTCTCTTGCCACCTACAACAGTAAAAGGGATAGGAAGTTTCCTAGGACATGTTAGATTTTACAGGAGATTTATAAAGGACTTCTCAAAAATCTCGAGACCATTATGCAGGTTATTGGAAAAGGATGCAAAATTTGATTTTGATGAATCATGCAGATCTGCATTTGAAGAAATTAAGCCCATATTAGTTACAGCTCCCATCATGGTAACTAGGGGTGCTAATGAGACGAGACAACTCGCGAGCTACTCGAACTTCGACTCGATTCAAACTAGGTCAAAACTTCCGACTCGAGTGAGCTGACTCGAACTTCGAGCTCGACTCAGTGTTAATAAGGTGAGAGTCGAGCAACTAAGTAACTTCGACTCAGAAAAACTCGCGAGAAACTCGAAAATATTTTGTATATAAAATTTTAAAAGTTTTCTTTTTAAATTTGATATCTTTACTCTAGGAGATGTCATAAATAATATATATCTATTTTGTATTCTTAAAAAATCATAAATTTTCATTATTTATTTAGTTATAAATATATTTATTTTAAAAATAATTAATTTTCTTAAAAAGATTTAGAGAATATGATAAATTTATCCCTGTTTTGTATTCTTAAAATCATAATTTTTGGTAAACATAAACGGATATATATCACTAATAGCGGAGTTAAAAGAGTTAAATAATTTTAGATGGTTTTTTCTCTTTTTGTGATATGTTATTATCTAATTGATACTTAAAATTTTTAATTTAAAAAAAAAAGTCAATTTGATCAAAGTGTTAAGTGTAACTGGATTTATGTAAAGGACAATTTACTATTTGTCAGAGATATCTCAAATGACGATTTTAAATCTTCAAATGTGTAAATAAAGAAGAAAAATCACCTTTTCAGTAAATTGTATAAATACATTGAGAAAAACTAAGAAAATTATTTGGGTTAAAAATCATTAAAGTCAATTTAACAACACCAATAAATTAATGGTCAATGGATGTTAATTTAGTAATTTCACATGGTGGACAATATCGCTTAATCCAAGTCAACTGACAGTAAGATTACTGGTTTCATCTATATTCTGAGGAGCAACGAATAATCACAGTCAAAAATAAATATAAATATAAATAAAGCGAAGAATTTGATCGAAACCCTAGAAAGCCAATTTTCCCAATCTCAGCTACCGGTTCTTGCGGTTGCAGTTCCATACACATTCTCCTCCTCGAGGTACCCAAATCCATTAATTTCTTTGTCTTTGGTTTTATTTTTTGTTTGTTCCTTTGTTTTTGTTTTTGTTTGTTCGAAAAAAAACTGTATCGCCGATGTCTCGCCGCTGCAAGTATCGTCGACTTAATCCGCCGTTCCCTTCATCATGCGATTAATCTGTTCCTTGAAACTGAGAAAACGGTCCCGAAAGGGCTTCAGGGGCGACCTCTTTTGTCAAGGTTTGATTCTCTGGTGGGGAGCAAATTCTTTGTGGGGTTTGACCATGCGGGTCGCTGAGCCGGAATCGGGTTCACTTTCTCCCCAAAGGGAAGATCGGTGATGGGTGTTTCCTCCCATGCGGATTTAGTGGCCATTGCCCGATCACGGGTCTCCTCGAGGTGAATCGTATCCATCGCATTGCGGTTTTTAGGCGTGATGTCACTGATGTACTGAGGTCTCTCGGTCTGCAATTTCTTTTAATTTGTAATACGTAAGCTACCGAAAATGCATACAGAAAAATGGTTTGCGATTTGCTTTCACAGGGTTATGGATTTTGTTAAAGTTAATTTTTCAACCCCCATTCCTTTTGATTTCATTAATCAAAGCGAAGTTATTAACATTATTTCTCTCCCAGTGTGAGCTAGTTTATATGATTGTTGATATTAGGAGGTAGTAGAGATTTTATAGCGATCTAAACAACCCCGTCTTGTTTGATATTTTGTTGTTTACCGGTTTCTCGAAATCAATGGAACCTTTTAGGTTGTGTTGTACAAGATTATCGTTATGTTTCCCTATGTTTTTCGGATCTTTGGATTGATTGCTCTTGGTGAATGCTTTACTAAACAGAAAGTGAGTTTAATATGGTGCTCTAATGTAACTAGTATGGGCTTGCAATCCCTTTGCGGCAGTGTAGATCCTTGAGATCTTTATAGATTTGCGGGTGAATCTATACTCATCAAACTTAAAGTTTTCTTTCAATGTGTGAAGTAAGATATCATATTAAGTTGTACCTTTAACTAAGCTTATTGATTGATGTGTGCTCATCGCAGATGTTGTTTAATATATAAAGTTTATTTACCTTTGTGGTGATGTATCGATTTTACTCTGCGTTATAGCACTAACTGGTTCGGTAACACCACGACTCAAATGTCAACAATAATTTGGACTTGATGCGGTGCTTGAGGTTTGTTGCTGACCAGTGTGACTTCTTACTCTTTCCCACAGTTTATGATGGTTGTTTTAATGTAATGTACATGTGATGACAATCTTGGAAATCTGCTTTAATTTTCTTGGATAAATCAATTCATATAGAATGGTTTCCTTCTGCTGCGATTGCGGGTTTACTTCTTCTGATTTGCGACCTTTTTACATCTATAGCTAATCGTGTGTCAGCTGCGTGCAGTAGATAATTGATGCCCTCCCCTTTTGTTGTTTCTTTTTTAGGAGGTTGCTATGGCTGGGAGATCAAGGTCCCATTTGTTGTTGGGAAGTGTTGCGAGACCCGAGGGTTGAATTTGCGTTTTTGTGAAGGCTTGACCCGACAAGGGTTTAGTTGAATTAATGATGATCGTGGGAAATCAGCGAAAGTTCTTGGTATTGCTGACTTGTGCAAAAGTATCGATATCTCATTGGAAGCGGTGGGATTCCGCTGCGGATCTTGAGGCGTTGTCATTGGATTCGGAGATTCATACCTGACAAAGGTTGTTCTTTATTGGAACTTCTTAGGAGATTTACTACCTTTGCCCTCTGTGGCTTTGTTCAAGGGGCATGATGTTTTCTTAACAAACTGTTATGTTTTTTGTAGGTGTTTGTGGAAGATGTTTTGATGGGCTTTTTGGTTGGATCACTATTTAGTTTGACGGAAGTTATATCACATTTTTATAGGTTATATCACATTTTCATGATCAGTTGTAGCCCTTGAAACCTAGCACCTATCATGAGCTATTGGGATTATTTGAAGTTGTATCCTAGATATGCTTTCAAGTGTATTTGTATAATGATAGTCCATGTAGATTACTTAAACTAAAGTTTTATGATATTTGTAGTGATTGTTAGATCTGCTTTTTGTGTTTTTGGACTCAACGTAGTTTGTTTCCATTCATATTCCTTGTTTTTATATGATAACAATTAACAACTAGGAGACAGGTTTGAAAATGACATGGTCAATATCAGTCGTGTTCAATTCAAATTCAAGCAGGAGTCGGGTTCGAGTTCGAGCTCGGCTCGAGCTCGAGCTCAGTTCGAGCTCGGGCTCGGCTTCGAGCGGATCGGATTTACGGTTCGAGGATTCAGGTCGAGCTTCATTTTTAAAGCTCGCGAGCTTTCGGAGCTCGAGTCGAGCTTCGGATTCAGTTTTGAGTTCGGTCGAGTAGCTGAACTCAGACAGCCTACGCATCGTGTAGCACCCCTAATGGTAACATGACTAGAACAAGAGTTTGAAATTATGTGATGCCGAGTGACTATGCAATGGGAGCGATGATAGGACAAAGGCGAAAAGATATTCGGAATGCATATACAATGCCAACAAAACCTTCAATGAGGCACAAGATAACTACTCTACCACAGAAAAGGAGATGCTAGCAATGGTGTTTGCTTGTGAAAAATTTAGGCCTTACATATTGGGGTCCCATGTTATAATACACACTGATCATGTAGCAATTAAATATCCGATGGCAAAGAAAGATGCAAACCAAGACTGATCAGATGGGTCTTACTACTACAAGAGTTTGATTTAGAAATCAAAGACAAGAAGGGTAGTGACAATGTGATAGTTGATCACTTGTCAGGTCGAAAAAAAGCCTCTTGGAGAGGAAGGGGAATTGGAAATAACCAAAAATTTTCACGATGGCGGCTTTTTGTTATCGATCAAATACCTAGTATGTTGATGTATAAGTGCACTTAGCACAGTGGAATTATGCCCTTGAGTTCGGCTACGGTAGAAAGAAAGTTGAGGCGATGGCATGTTGTATATGGGATGACCCACTACTTTTCAAAAGAGGAGCAAATATGACAATCATGAGATGTCAGCCAGAAACTAAACAAGGTAAAATTCTTAATAAATGTCATGCATCACCATATGGAGGACATTTTGCAGGAGATAGAATAGCCCATAAAATTCTCCATTCATGTTTTTATTAGCCTACTCTATTCAGAGACTGTTTTGAATGGGTGAAACATTGTGATAAATGTCATAGAATGGTCAACATAAGCAGAAGAAATGAGATGCCCCTATAAGGAATCCTGGTGGTGCAGATTTTTTATGTATGGTGGATAGACTTCATGGGACCTTTCTCATCCTCATTTGGAAATCTATACATTCTCTTGGCTGTGGATTATGTATCCAAATGGGTGGAAGCAATAGCTTGTCCCAAAAATGATGCCAACATAGTGATGGGGTTCATTCAAAGAAATATTTTGAGCAGATTTGGAGCACCCAAAACAATCATTAGTGATGAGGGAAGCCATTTTGCAAACAAGGTGTTTGCAAAACTCATGAGTTGATATGGAATCAAACATGTAATGAGATTGGCTTATCACCCTCAGTCAAATGGGCAAGCTGAAATTTCCAATAGGGAGACAAAGAAGATTCTAAAGAGAACAATGAACTCAAGTAAAAAAGACTGGTCTATAAAGCTAGATGATGCATTGTGGGCTTATAGAACTGCTTACAAAACAACTATTGGAATGTCCCCATACAGGATTGTATTAGGGAAGCCTTGTCATCTCCCTCTTGAACTTGAATATAAAGCTATGTAAGCTATTGAGAAACTGAACTGTGACTTCCAAGGTGCCAAAGAGAAGAGATTACTCCAAATGAATGAAATATAAGAGTTGAGGAATGAAGCTTATGATAATGCCAGAATCTACAAGGATAAGATAAAGAAGTGGCATGATCAAAAAATTATGAGGGGAGAGTTCAAAGCAAGAGAGCTAGTCCTACTGTACAATTCCAAGCTCAAGATGTTTCTAGGAAAACTAAAGTAAAGATGGAGTGGTTCTTACATAGTAGTTGCAAGTACACCCTTTGAAGTAGTAACACTGAAAACTAATTCTGGAAATGGGTTTAAGGTGAATGGTCAAAGATTAAAGCATTATCTTAGAGGGAACATAAATGAAGATTAACTCTTGATTCATAAGAGATGGAAGGATTTTTCTAAAAGGAAATCATTTTGCAGCAAATGTCTAGCTAAAGACATAAAACATGAGCAGCTACTTGGGTGGCAACCCATGAAATTTTTTGAATTGTTTGATAGTTTGATTTTGTTTAATTCGATGTGTTTTAATTAGTTTAGATAATTTAGTAGAATAGCTTTTGAGTTTTATTTTGAATTTATAATTAGTTAAGTTTATTTTGTTGACTTTTCAAGACAATGAAGCTTAAATTAGAGATGGATTTTTAATATGGAAGCATTCTGTCTCAAACTCTTTATGCAAAAAGTGCTACAAGGGGGGGTCTTTCTTTTTCCCTAACTTGTTCTTTAAGGATAATGCATAATTGAAGTTTAGGGGAGTGTATTTTTTATGGAGCAGAAAATGAAAAGTAGCTTTGTTGTGCCCATTCCTTGAATATTTTGATTATCATCATGATTGAATGAAGCTAAATAAGGACATTAGATGTACTGTTCATACTTGAATTGACGTTCTTTGCTGTTAGACATGTCTTCACAAGTATGATTTGAGTGGTATGAATGTATTGAATACTGATTTGTATGTTAATTGGTTGAAAATGTTAAAATTGCGATTTTGAGGACAATGCACTGTATTGTCGCGACATTATTTCTTTATGTCGTGACATTATTTCTCTATGTCGCGACATTATTTTTGCCCTGTCGTGACATTATTTCTTTATGTCGCAACATTATTTCTCTTTTTCATGACAAGGATTGCCCTAACCTTTTATGCATTGCAGAAAATTATGTCGCGACATTATTTTACTTCACCAAGGTATAATTATGTCGTGACATAATACCCTATGTCGCAACATAGGTTTAAAAAAATAAACCCTAGGTTAGTGTTTGTCGCAACAATTTAAAAAGACACAACAAATCATTTGGCTCATAAATCGAGAACCTCAAAATTGAAAAGCCACTTTCTCATAAACCATCAAACAGTGTCGCCAAATTTATCTCTCATCTTCGCTCGAAAAAACCTAAATCCCAGACCAGCCTCCAACCATGTTAGAACCACATAATTTGATTCTGAACCTGAACGAGATGATGGAAGAATACATTGAGAATGAGGAGGAAGCTAATCTAGAGCTTCAGTCAGAAGATGTTCAGGAAAATAGACCCGAAGTGAGAACAGAGACTGAGTAATCACTTGATGCATGAAGAAATAGAAAGAGGAATGCTAAAGAAATAGAGCAAGGGCAAGAAGAGGAAGTGAGCGAGTTCGTTTCAGATAGTGCCCTTGTCTTATGGGAGAAAAATCTGATGGATAGGGGTTTCATTGTTGAAAGAGGGTTCAACAAGCTCATCTCACCCTTTGTTGAAATGATTGAGAAAAGAGGGTGGCATTTACTTAGCGAGCACAAAGCACCTGGTTTTGTGGCATTGGTCAAGGAATTTTATGTGAACGTGGTGGGAGTGAGAGGGAAGACTATGTATGTCAGAGAAGAGTGGATATCTTTCAATAGAGAAAAGATAAATGAAACATTTAATCTGAAGGAGCAAAAAAAGGGTCCAAGTTCAAGAAACTATTAAAGGAGCCAGAGTATCAGAAAATTGTAGACTTGCTAACATATAGAAAAGGAAAATGGAAGGCAATAATGAAAACCCAATATGAATCCATTACTAGAGGCTCTTTGACAAAGGAGGCTAAGGTATGGTTTTACTTTGTTAGTTCAGTCTTGTTGACATCCAAACATCTCAGTTTAGTGAGAAAGAATGAGGTAATACTCCTGTATGCCTTGCTGAAGGGGTACAAAATCAATGTGGGCTAGATAATTGAAAACTCCATTATGAGTTACTATAGAAGCAAATACAGAGGTCTAATCCCACACCTAGCAACAATCACCATACTCTGCATCTTATGAGGTGTGAAAGGAACTTGGGAAGAGGAAGAAACATGTCTCAAAGCTTCTCCTCTAACATGACTAGAATAACCAAGGAGCCAAAGAACAGAGGCATGGAGACAAAAGTAGAAACTAAGATGATGCTTTATTATTCAAGATTTTTGAAACATTCAACATAAAAAGACTTGGTTACAATAACCCTTCCCAACAAAAGCATCATTCTTTGTTAACATTATTTTGTTTGACTCAAACGTGATCTTAACTCCTGCTTTCCCAAGTAGAGACACTAAAACTCAGTTCCAACAAATATCTGGCACATGGAGAACATCATTAAGGGAGAGAACTTTTCTAGAGGTTAGCTTGAGGAGAACTTTCCTTTTTCCAATCACCGAGGATGATCTCGAATCTCCGCAGACACTTGTTCCTCTCCGCCCATTACGCCATGGTGTAGGAAATTGAATGCACTGTTGCCACGGATATTGCTTAAGTAACCCTAGAGTCTACTATCCAATCCTTCATATTGGTGACCATGCTCATCTCAGAGGAGACTACTACATCAATCACCTCTTCTTCTACCATATTTGCCTTTGGTTTAACTTGCTCAAGTCTCTTTCGGTTGCGACACTAAGATGCATGGTGTAAAACCCAGAAAAAATTCAGTTTTTCTCAACAAGGGTAAAACAGTCATTTCGGTTGAAACCATAAATTTTCTAGATCTTAAATGACGAAATGGGCTTCATCGTTTAATTCGTCTCGCAAAATCTAGTTACACAGTCGAATTTCGTCGAATTCCGAGATAGTCGAAATTTCACATTTTTCGAGACATCGACTGTGACAAGCTGGTATCAGGACTATGCCCCTTCAGGCCCTGGTAATTGCAAATTTTATGCTCTATTACTAATCAGGGCTATGCCCATCAAGCCCTGGGTAACCGCAATCCTAAGCTCTGATACCAAGCAATGACACCCTAAAACCCGGGGGTCCGTATACTCAGATATCATGCTGTGACACTCCAAAATCCGAGGGTCGGTGGCATGACTCATTAACAGGAATATTCGTGAGTGTAACTTTACGTATATTTTCTTACAAATATACAAATTCTTATAATATTTTACAAGAGTTTGATGTACAACTTCTTTACACTTTTACATGCCAAAATATATTAAAGGATAAAACGGTAATTTTGGTTGAAAACCGAAAATTTTCTAAATCTCAGATGACAAAACAGACTTCACCGTTGAATTCGTCTCGCGAAATCTAGTTACCCCGTCGAATTTCATCGGATTCCGAGACAATTGGAATTTCACGTTTTTCGAGGCATCAGGTGTCGGATGACACATGGCATGACATGTGGTGCACTTGTGTGAAGGGCTCACATTGAGCCAAGTGTCAAGTGGAGGAAATAATGGGAAAGATAAAACAAGAAAAAAAAAGAAAATAAGGAAAATAAAATAAAAGAAAAGAAAAGGAAATCAGCAAAGTCAAAAATAAGAGGAGAAGGCCATTTTTGGGAAGGCAAAAAAAGGCAAAGAGGGAGAGCGAGAAGAGAGAGAGAGAGAAAGAAAAAAAAGATTTTTTTTTCTTCTCTCTAAGAACAACGGAAATCAGACCGTAGGTTTTCATTGGAGCAAAAGGCAAAGTCGGTTCACACATCGAGAGCTACGCATGGGTACCAAAATCTTAGAGTTTCGTCAAACTCCACGAGGTAGGGAATTTTCCTATTTAGGTTATTTCTAGCATAAACGCCATTTAATGTCTTGGGTTTTTCTTATAAGCCGTGAGAGGTCGTAAATTTCAATCCCAAATTTTTGGGACTGAGTGTGTAAATTTTAGGAATTTTGTGGCTTGTTTCGGATAGTCAGGCGGATTTTGGAATTTGTTTTGGGCGAGTCTGGGCTGAATTTTCTGGACTATTTTCGAACAGTCCAGACTAGATTTTCGGGACTATTTTCGGGCAGTCTCGGACTATGTTGAGATTTGGTTTTAATCCTGAGACTGATGTCTTCAGGTTTTATTGAGTTTTTCGGTATCACTTAAATTTGTTGATGAATGGAACCAAAAATGGTTCATGGTCGTGAAGGGACCGAGAGGTGCCCTGTTTATGTGGGTTTGAGATTTGGGTCATTTTGTGTGTTGTTGTTGGAAAAAAAATAAATAATATGTTGTTGTGTGTAAAAATCATGTTAATATGTGCTTGAGTGATGTATTAACATGGAAATTGTGATGAATGGAAATTATATGTAAAAAAATATAATTATCTAGAATTTATAAATGTTGCATGTAGCTCTTATTATGCATGTAGCATGACATAGCATGAAATGACATATTTGCATTTCATATGCATGGGACATCATGTCAAGTCGGGTATGAGTGCATGGTTTGGGTCGACACTGTGTTTGGTGTTCGACCATGTTAAATCAACATTGTGTTTGGTGTTCTATAATCTGTCATGGGCATAGGGTAGATCGACACATTGTTTGGTGTTGATGGTGGGCTCGGTAACATGGACTACGTCCAAAATGAGTCGCATGGTTTTGAGGTTATCAAAGACTGTCCAGTGCTTTTGAAATAAATCTGTTATCGGAGACTGTCCATAGCTTGTGAATAAAGCTGTTATCGGAGACTGTCCATAGATTTAAAATAAAGCTATTACAGAGACTATCCAAGGTTAGAGATTGTCCAGGGTCGGAGACTATCCAGGGTCGGAGACTATCCATTGTTGGAGACTGTCCAAGCACTTTGAATGAAGCGGTTATCGGAGGTTGTCCAAAGGATTTGATTTATAAAAACAAAAAGCCTTTTGTTTTGGATAAAGGGAGATCGTGGGTGAAACACAGTGACAAGTTTTCACATTGGCATATGCGTGTGTGAAGGAGTGTGAGGCTTCGGGATATGGGATAAGACAGGAGTCACATTCTCATCTATGACATGTTGACATTTGAGTAGGAACGTGCATGTTTTTACTTGAATGTGTGGTGTGCCATTGCATGTGCACTTAGGTGGGGAGTAGCCCTGTAGGAATATTTCTCTGCTGGGCATTGCTCACCCCGTTGGGGGACCCCCTTTTCAGGTACAGGGAGTTTATAGGGAGGCGGCGCTCCGACGAGGCTGTGATTGTGAAGAAGGTTGACATGTGGCCTTGACAATACATTTGTAAAAAGTATTTTATGTAAAAAAAATTGTAATTAAATTATTTTAGACTATTGTATAAATAGTCGAGTATGTAAATATGGTAAGAGGGTCGTGATCGGACACTTACGGACTATAATTAAGCGTTTTATTTTCATATTTTAGATTTAAATGTGAATGAATAGGTCCCGGTAAAGGGATGTATATATTAGGGATATGGACCGGATCTGGACCACGGCCAGGGTCGATACTACTTTATTGAGACCACTGGAAGGAGTTATGATTATCTTGTATACGGGTTGTATGTTGGGTAGAGCTCCTTGAACAAAGGGGCTGCCGATTTTTAATGGATGCAGATAAATGGGACACAACAATGCGGTATCGAGTCACCCGAAATCCACAGGAATTCTACGGCTTGATGGGTTGTCAACAAGACCCCTGGATTTGGGGCGTCACAGGTGACACATGGCATGGTCATGTGGGTTCCACATGGCGCCCTAGGGGAGTGACACATTGCGTGAGCCATGTGAATTGCACTTGGGCTCAATCAGCTCGCGTTAGGCCATGTGTTGAATGGTGTAATAAAGGAAAGAAAAATAAATAAGAAAATAAGGAAATTGTGTGAAGAAGACAAGTGGCATGTGAGGAAAGTAGGGGGAAGTTTCCCCCACTTTGATCAATCCCGATAGAAGGAAATCAAATGAGATAAGGAAGGATGAGAAAAGAGAAAAAGGAAGAGAAGAGAAAAATGAAGAAAAGAAAAAATGAAATAAAAAGAGAAAATGGAAGTAAGTAGAAAATGAAAAAGGGAAGTGATAATAGGAGCAAACAAAGTGGAAAGCAAGGAATTCAAGGGGATAAAGAAAAGAAAGAGATGAGGAAAACAAACATGAGAGAAAGAAGCAAACGGATAGGGAGAGAGAGAAACAAAAAGGGAGATTTTCCTAGCATTCCGACCGTCAAAGCTCAACGATTCAAGAAGAAAAGTCGATCCACGCAACGCGAGCCACGTGTGGGTACCAAAATCTTGGAATTTCGTCAAACTCCGTAAGGTAGGGAATTTTCCTACTTTGATTATTCTCTATCTTAAAGGTCATTTAATGGCATGGGAGTTCTCTAGGGGCCGTAACTGGCTGTGTGATTTAGTCCCAAGATTTTGGGACTGAATATTGGAAATTTTTTGGACTAGTTCCGGCAGTCTCAGATTGGGTTGAGGTTTGGTTTTAAATCCAAGGACTAATGACTTCGGGTTTTGTTGAGTTTTTTCGGTATCACTGTAATTTGTTGATGAATGGAACCAAAAATGGTTCATGGCCGTGAAGGGACCGAGAGGTGCCCTGTTTATGTGGGTCCGAGATTTGGGTCATTTTGTGTGTTATTGTTGGAAAATTAAACAACATGTTGTGTGTAAAAATCATGTTTATATATACTTGCTTGATGTATTAACATGGAAATTGTGATAAATGAAAATTATATGTAGAAAATATAATTATCCAGAATTTATAAATGTTGCATGTAGATCTTATTGTGCATGTAGCATGACATCGCATGAAATGGCATGATTGCATTTCATATGCATGGTCACACGCGTTGAGTCGGATGTGGATGCATGGTACTGTTATTCACCATTTTTGGTGAATTTGTGGTGAGCTTAGAAATGGGACAACGTCCAAAATCGAGACTCGCGGTTGTAAAATAATAATACTAATAAATTTCATGTGTTTAGGTGAAGCAAGATGGGGTAGATCCCCCCTCCCCAAGGGTGAAAGACCCAAATTTTATTCTAGGTTAGACATATGCGTCCGGCGATGTAAGTTCGCGAAAGTGTCGGAAGGCTTGCGAAGCTTATGAAGCTTGTGGTGAGACCTCGGAAATTCTCCACCCATGGAAACACACGGGATTTGGTAAAATTGAATAAACATTGGAGGGTTGTCCAATGGGTTAAGTCATTAGGTGAAACACTAATTACTGGTTTTCATACTTGGCGTTGCAGGTGTGAGGCAGTCGGTCAGGACTCGGGTTGTGAGCATGAGGCATCTCATCTCATGCATGACACATAATATTCCATATAGGATTACATTATTTATATGGAATATGATTGGATGTTTTATGTACGCCATTGCATGTGCGTTTTAGGTGGGGAGTAGCCCTTGTAGAAGAATTTTCTACTAGGCATCGCTCACCCCATCGTGGGACCCCCTTTTAGGTACAGGGAGTGTATAGGGAGACGGCGCTCCTACGAGGCCGTGATTGTGAAAGAGGCCGACATGTGGCCTTGAGTAACATTTTTGTAAAAGTATTTTGTATAAAAGGATTTTTATAAAATTCTTTTGGACTATTGTATAAATCGTCGGGTATGTAATTATAGTAAGAGGGTCATGATTGGACCCCTACATGTGTAATTATTAATTTTCTTTTCATATTTTAGATTTAAATATGAATGAATGGGTCCTGGTGAAAGGACATATGGAAGTGGTGTAGTAGCTTTCGATGTCATGGGTAGTTAGATGCCGTCAGATTTTCAAGACAGGTGCGAAGGCGACCTATGACGAGAAATTCCGTGGGTTGACGGGTTGTCAACAGGACCCCCGAAGTGGGGCGTCACAACTTGGTATCTGCGGCGGTGACGACTACCCTGGGGAGCTCGGTGTGGGTATCCGAGCATGGTCGATGCGGCTCGTCCGCGGCTTGGTATCAGAGCTTAGGTATACAAATACCTAGGACTCGATGGGCACAAGTTTAGATCATGCATTGTTGTGTGTTGCATGTTTTGTGCTTAACATGTTGCGTTATTGTTTGATTGTGTGTTATAAATAAACACTAGGGTTAGAAAACATAACCTTCGGAGTTCAAAGAACAAAATGAACGTGATAGCTTATGATGTTAAAGTCTATTAGTGGTTGGCATGTGCTCTACTAGTTAGACTGAGATAGAAATTTGATAACTCTATTGCTACCTGACATGTGTAAATGGCTAGCAGAGGAAAAGGACGCCGGGGTGGTGAGCAGAGTAATAACTCACGACCACCGGCTTTAGACTAAAAAACCTTCATAGTAGCTATTGTTGCTGCGATTGCTACCCTTATGCAAGCAGGTGTTGTTGCTGCCACCATTGCTGCTAGTGCAATTAGAGACAAAGTCAGTAACCTCTAGAGGTTTGAGGCACATCATCCACCGGTCCTCAAGGGAGGAGGAGACCCGATGGTGGCAGGTCATTGTTTTCAATTAGTCGGAAAGGATACAAGCGCTAGTGATAAGAGGAAGGAGAGTCAATCTTCTTCTAACTCTAGGAAGAAGCAGAAGACTTCTACTTTGCACGGGTCTCAAGGACGGGGCCGTGGCTATCAAGGCCAAGTCCAGACCAGGACTTCTAGTCAGTCAAGGCAGATGATATGTTATTTTTGCCATCAACCTGGACATTTGAGGCGGGATTGCCCTCAGAGGCAAGGATCCTAGGGATATGAGACACCTCAGTCCCAATTATCAATGGGACAGGTGCGGACACAATTTGTTCCTTCTCATCTCAATGGGCGGAGGAACCCCGACATCGTCTCAAGGTCTTTGCTAGAAGCACCTTTACTACCGGAACATGCTAAAGAGGCCAAGGTGTGGAGTCGGGTCGAGACCAGGCTCACGAGATTGGGGAGCTGCGGGGACCTAGGGTCAATCTACGCCATCATACCCTGAGGCCCGAGCCGGTTGATCGGTCCCGGTGATGCAGTATGTTTACGTAATCTAAGCCTATGGGCAAAGATATTATTTGATTTTGGTGCATCGCATTATTTTGTTACTGCATCTAGTGTGGATGTTTTGGGCTTAGAGGTGGAGACCTTGAAAGAGCCGTTACATGTGAGTTCTCCCTTAGGGACTAGAGTGAGGATTGATCATATATGTCGGGGTTGTGAGTTAGAGATCTAAAGGATTCTACTCACGGTGGACCTTCGAGTGATGGACATATCGAATTTTGATGTCATTCTTGGCATGGATTGGTTGACGACACACCGAGTCATCATTGATTATGATCGCAAGAGGATTGCTACCCACATACAGGATGGCATTTGTGTTATTTTTCAGGGGGATAAGCATGATGCCTTACCCTAAGCCGTGCACGACTCCAAGTGGAGTGGACAATTGATGGGTTGGCTAGCAAGCCTTACCCTCGAGAACAAAGTGAGACAGGATTTGAGTCTACCTCAGGTGGTTTACGAGTATGAGGATGTCTTTCCGGATGAGCTACTAGGATTACCTCCACACAGGGATGTAGACTTTGTCATGTAGTTACACCCTAGTACGTCGCCCATTTCTATGACTCCTCATAGGATGGCACCGGTTGAGTTGCATGAACTCAAGGTCAAGCTACTGAGGTATTAGATGAAAGTTTTATTAGGCCAGAACTTCACCATGGGGCGCTCCAGTTCTGTTTGCTAAGAAGAAGGGCAAGACTCTTCGACTGTCCATTGATTATAGACAGTTGAACAGGGTTACGGTCAAGAATCGATATCCATTACCGAGGATTGATGATTTTATTTTAATCGAGGAGAAAAGGGTCGCAAGTCTACTCAAGATAGACCGCTTTTGATTATCATCAGTTGAGGATTAGGAGGCGTATCACTAGACATCGTTTAGGACGTGGTATGGGCATTTCGAGTTCACAGTGATGCCCTTCGGGTTGACGAAAGCGTCGACAGCATTCATGGATCTGATGCATAGGGTATTCCAACCCTACTTAGATCATTTTGTTGTGGTCTTTGTTGACGAAATCTTGATCTACTCTCGGTCTGAGGAGAAGCATGAGGATCACTTGAGGATTGTTCTTCAAGCCCTCAAGGAACATCAGTTGTATACCAAGTTCAGTAAGTGCTAGTTTTGGCTTACTAAGGTGAAATTTTTGGGACACGTCGTGTCGGCTTCAGGTGTGTTAGTAGACCCTGAGAGGGTAGAGGCTGTTATGAGTTGGGAGAGGCCGAATTCAGTCTTTGAGATACGCAGTTTTTTAGGATTGGCAAGGTATTAAAGGCGGTTTATTGAGAATTTCTCTCGGTTAGCCGCACCTATGACTAGATTGACCCGAAAGGGGGTCAAGTTTTAGTAGAATGACCGGTGTGAGAAAGCATTCCAGGAGTTGAAAATGAGGCTTACTTCAGCTCCTATTCTGATAGTCCCAGATTAGGGACAGAGGTACACGGTGTAATATGATGCCTCTAGGGACGGACTGGGATGTGTCTTGATGCAGTCCAGGAGAGTTATAACTTATGGTTCCAGAAAACTAAAGAAGTATGAGCAAAATTACCCTACACATGACTTGGAGTTGGTGGCCATTGTCTTTGCCTTAAAGATTTGGTGCCACTATTTATATGGTAAGCAGTTCGAAGTGTTTTCAAACCACAAGAGTCTGAAGTATATTTTTCACACGATTAGGACCTCGGCTTACATGGGGCAGATGCATTTGGAGTATCTAGAGGATTATGACTTCACTTTGCATTACCCGACCTGAGTAAGGCGTGTGGTGGCCTAATGCGCTCGGTCAGGAAGTCTAAGCCGATCTTGGCTAGTATAGCTTCCCGGGGTGGCAAATGCTCGGGGCGTGAGACGGTTTAGAGGCTGCGATACGGTGATCAAGCTCGAGGAGCGTTAGGGAGTTTGCTATCGCCATCCCTGCGGCGGGGTGATTGAGTCCTAGGAGCGGGACGAGATATGTCCATTAGGGATGGAATTTTGTCGATCTGGCGATAAAGTTGGGCCATCCAGACGGATGGTAGACCGATTTATAGGGGGCCGGTGTGGTTCCCCCGACTAACCCGATCACGAAGGAGATCCTCAGGGAGTTCCACTGCTCCTGATTTGTTGTGCATCCAAGTGGCACAAAGATGTATCTTAATCTTCGTTGCCAGTATTTTTAGAGTGGAATGAAGGTACACGTTAGAGATTTTGTTCGACGGTGTCTCACATGTTAGCAGGTAATAGCTGAGCATCAGAAGCCAACATGCCTACTCCAGCCATTGGAGGTAGCTGAGTGGAAGTGGGAGGATGTCACAATGGACTTTGTGACCCACTTGCCACGGACACCGCGGAGGCATGATGCGGTATGGGTGATTGTGGATTGGCTCACTACCCTTAAGGCACACTTTTGGAAGAGTTTCCAAAAGGCGCTATGGGGACACAGTTGACGATGAGCACTGTGTTTCATCCGCAGACAAATGGTCAGTCGGAGAGGACCATACAGGTTTTAGAGGACATGCTACTAGCATGCGTCCTGAATCTTAAGGGTAGTTAGGAGGAGCACTTACCCTTAGTGGAATTCACCTACAACAACAGTTATCAGGCGAGTATACAGATGGCACCCATGAGGCTTTGTACGGGAGGCCATGTCGATCCCCGATCTGTTGGACAAAGGTTGGAGAGAGTTCCATCACTGGTTTGGATCTAATTTGAGACACCTTTGAGAAGGTGGAATTGATTCGGAAGCGTCTTCTCATGTATCAGAGCCAACAGAAGAGCTACGCCGACAAATGACGTCAACCTCTGGAGTTCGAGGTGAGTGATCACTTCTCCATGAAGGTGATGCCTAAGAGAGGAGTGATCAGATTCGGAAAATGAGGGAAGCTAGCGCCAAGGTATATTAGGCCCTTCGAGATACTCGAGATGGTGGGTACAGTTGCTTATCAGTTGGTGCTACCCTTGAGTTTGTCAGGTGTCCATGAGGTGTTCCACGTTTCCATGCTCCGAAAATACACTCTAGATCCAGCTCATGTAGTGGATTGAGGAGAGATTATTGTTGACACTGATGGGACCTTCAAGGAGGGAGCAGTGCGTATCTTGGATAGCCGGGATCAGGTTTTGTGAAGCAAGACCGTGCGACTAGTGAAAGTATTGTGGCAACACCGAGAGTGGAGAAGGCAACTTGGGAACGCGAGGACACAATGCGGGCTACCTATCCTTTCCTATTTCAGGACGAAGGTGCGTGATCTAAGATTTGGCACTAGAATAATTGCTACATATGCATGTGTTTTTGTGTGCTAGTGTACGTGAATTTCGGAGACAAAATTCTGTTAAGGGGGGAAGAATGTAAAACCCAAGAAAAATTCAATTTTTCTCAACAGGAATAAAAAGATAATTTCAGTTAAAATTGGAAATTTTCTAGATCTTGGATGATGAAACGGACTTCACCGTTGAATTCCTCTAGCAAAATCTAGTTACCCAGTCAAATTTCGTCGGATTCCGAGATAGTCGGAATTTCATGTTTTTCGAGGCATCGGGTGTTAGGTGACACATAGCATGGTCATGTGGATGCCACATGGCACCCTAGGGGAGTGACACATGGCATGAACCATGTGGTGCACTTGGAATAAAGGGCTCACATTGAGCCACAGGAAGAATGATGTAATGAAGGGAAAGAAAAATAAATAAGAAAATAAGGAAATTGTGTAAAGAAGACAAGTGGCATGTAAGGAAAGTGGGGGGAAGTTTCCCCCACTCTGATCAATCTGGATAGAAGGAAATCAAAAGAGATAAGGAAGGTTGAGAAAAGAGAGAAAGGAAGAAAAGAGAAAAATGAAGAAAAGAAATAATGAAAGAAAAAAAGAAAATGGAAGTAAGGAGAAAATGAAAAAGGGAAGTGATAATAGGAGCAAACAAAGTGGAAAGCAAGGAAATCGGGGGGATAAAGAAAAGAAATAGAGGAGGAAAATAAACAGGAAAGAAAGGAGAGAAAGAAGCAAACGGATAGGGAGAGAAAGAGAGAGAGAGAGTGGGGGAGAGAAAGGGGAGAGAGAAACAAAAAGAGAGATTTTCCCGGCATTCCGACCATCGAAGCTCAACTGTCCGAGAAGAAAAGTCGATCCACGCAACGCGGGCTACGCATGGGTACCAAAATCTTGGAGTTTTGTCAAACTCCGTGAGGTAGGGAATTTTCCTACTTAGATTATTTTCTAGCCTAAATGTCATTTAATGGCATGGGCGTTTTTTGGGGGCCGTAACTAGCCACATGATTTAGTCCCAAGATTTCGTGATTAAATATTGGAAATTTTTGGGATTGGTTCCGAGCAGTCCCGGATTGGGTTGAGGTTTGGTTTTAAATCTCGGGATTGATGTCTTTAGGTTTTGCTGAGTTTTTTCAATATCACTATAATTTGTTGATGAATGGAACCAAAAATGGTTCATGGTCGTGCAGGGAATGAGAGGTGCCCTGTTTATGTGGGTCCGAGATTTGGGTCATTTTGTGTGTTATTGTTGGAAAAAATAAATAACCTGCTGTTGTGTGTAAAAATCATGTTTATATATACTTGCTTGATGTATTAACAAGGAAATTGTGATAAATGGAAATTATATGTAGGAAATATAATTATCCGTAATTTATAAATGTTGCATGTAGCTCTTATTGTGCATGTAGCATGACATCACATGAAATGAAATGGCATGATTGAATTTCTTATGCACGGTCACATCGGGTCGAGTCGGGTGTAGGTGCATGGTACTGTCATTCACCATTCTTGGTGAATGTGTGTGAAGCTTCCAGGAAATGGGACACGCGATCAATCGAGACTCACGGTTGTATAAAATAATAATACTAAATCACGTGTGTTTGGGTGAAGCAAAATGGGGTAGAACTCCCCAGGGGTGAGGCTTAAATTTTATTCTCGGTTAAGTTCGAGAAAGTGTCGGAAGGCGTGCGAAGCCTGCGGTGAGACCCCGGATATTCGCCACCCACGAAAACACACCCAGTTTGGTAAAATTGGATAAGTGGAGGGTTGTCAATGGTTAAGTCATTGGGTGAAACACGATGACACTAGTTTTCACACTTGGCGTTACGAGGTGTGAAGTCGATCGGGATTTCGGGTTGTGAGCATAAAGGCGTCTCATCTCTGTATGACCACACAATGTTCTGCCTCTATGATTGCATTGTTTTGCTGAATGTGAGTTGGATGTTTTATGAACGCCATTACATATACATTTTAGGTGGAAAGTAGCCCTTGTAGGAGAATTTTCTACTGGCCATTGCTCACCCCGTCATGGTACCCGCTTTTAGGTACAAGGAGTGTATAGGGAGACGGGGCTCCTACAAGGTCGTGATTGGGAAGGAGGCCGACATGTGGCCTTGAGTAACATTTTTGTAAAAGTGTTTTGTATAAAAGGATTTTTATAAAATTCTTTTGGACTATTGTATAAATAGTCGGGTATGTAATTATGGTAAGAGGGTCGTGATTGGACCCCATGGACTGTAATTATTGATTTTCTTTTCATATTTAGATTTAAAGTAAGATAGATGGAGTCCTGGTGAAGAGACGTATGGAAGTGGTGTCGAGTAACTCGGTGTCCATGGGTAGTTGGTACCAATTCGGTACCAAGACTTAGGTGCAAGACGACCTAAGACAGAAATTCCACGAGTTTGACGGGTTGTCAAGGGGGCCCCGAAAATTGGGGCATCACACATGGTGTCTAGGCTTGCCACAAACAAAGCAATTACCTTTGTTTTTAAAGGTAGGATTTTGTATCTTGTTTGATGAGTTGGGCTTAGTCTTAGGGTTTTGTCTCTTAAGCCTATTGAATTTTGGCCTTGTTCTCTCTTCTACCACATTTGCCTTGGAGGAGAACTCCTTGGCTCTTTCAGCTTTGTCCCTAGATTTATTTTTTTCTTCAATCCTATTAGCACCCCTTTTTAGTCAAACCCAATTGGCGGGTCCGAACCGGATCCGGGATGCTCTAATACCACTATATCACTTTATCATAATCATTTATCAAACACGTGAGCGTTACTTTTCGGATTAGCATAAAAGCCCTTTCAAATATACGGGCGATTTTAAAGGGTGGAGCTGTCTTCATTAAACATGCAAGAGTCATATCTAAAGATCTGAATCACACCAAGAACTGTTTATAAAAGTAGATCATTCGAGTTGAAATTATTACAAACCTTCCGTAACAAAAATCAAATGGGTGATGAATGTAGCTAAATCCATTCTCTGATGACCTGATCCTTTGCATTCCTATTAATCGATTTTTTGCCACATAGATAACACTACATGATAAGCATTTCTGTGCTTAATTGGTTCTATACAATTCCCATTCTTGTTTCCGGACAATTCAAAATCTTCTGTTTATAAACCAAAACTCAAATCTTTTTGGATGATCAAGGTCGATACAATACGTATACTTATTTCATATCTGATCATTTATGGTTCATTGATCATTCAAATATACACTTTCATATGCAATAAATCATTTATAACCAAATCATGCATTTCACTATGCTCTTTTCATTTCAATTTGCAATGTTTTCCTTAAGTATATCAACAATCTCAAAATCAATTAAAGTTCAAGGTAGCCATGAATTTAACCTATGTTTAGTATCTGAATGTCGGAATCAAGCTGCGGTCCCAGCTATTTGAGCCCGGTATAAAACATTGTTTATAACAGTTCAATCCTTTGGGCTCTTGTAGTTATTAAAATCAATTCGTAATTTTCTGTAAATCTTGTCTACGTTGGCTGCGATCGGAGTGACACATCAATACGGTTGTTCGCGATGCGCTAGTGACCCTCTTGGTATACCAATCTATATCCTTGATGCGGGTCGCGGTTAACATTCTATTAAGGCGTTCAGTCACCATAGCAAAATCAGTGCAATTGTACACATTTTTATAAACGCTTCATTTCAATACTCATGCAATTTCATATGTAAACATTTCACAATCAATTGCCTCAAATCAATTAAAACAAATCAATATGCTTTTCTTATACATTTAGAACAAACATTTCAAATCTTGAAACAAGAATAGGAGAAGATAGAACAAACATTAAAAATCTTGAAACGAGAATAGGAGAAAATAGAACAAACTAATCTATCTCTTTCTTTTTGCCTTGCCTTCAATCTCGGTCCTAAGTTAGGTGATCCTCACCAGCCCCTAACAAATCACACACATCACATTTAGTAAACTAGCACTACTCACACTTAATTCGTTTAGTTTTATCCTTATTTGAACCCCCATTAATCATTTATTAGGGTCCTTAAACTATCAGTGTACGAATACGAGGTGTTTGGAAACAAAAATCCAAAAAAAATTGCTCGCTGTGAATAGTAGCTACGCCGTGGCATACCTGAGGGGTGCCATTTTGGCACCTCGGCCTCGCAGCAGCAAGGGTATCCCACACCTTGGAGTAGGTCTACGGCGCGGCGTGGGTTCCCTACGCTGGGCGTAGGAGCCTAATAATGCCCAGATTTTCCTGTTTTTGCAATTTTGCGATCTTTCTCCAAAATCACGCCAAAATCCCAAAACAAAACATGGGAATCACTCCCAATAACATCCTAATATCATCCTAAAATGAGCAAAACCCATGGATGGATTAGGGTTTTCTAACCCAAACATCATCAAAGAAATTCTAGGGTTTGGTTCTTACCTTAAATCCCTTTGCACTTGAAGCCCTAGCCTTTTTCCTTCTTCCTTCTTGCAAGATCTTGGACAAATGGAAGGATTTACACAACAATCCCTCTTCTCCTCCAAAAACCCTAGCTTTTCTCCTCTCCCACTCTCTCAAAAACTTTTTTGCTCAAATGAGCCCTTAGACCACTTTTTGGTCTTTATTCCCATTTCCTTCATTAAGCCATGTTTGGCTTGCTCATTAAATCCCATTTTTCCATTTTTTTTTCTCACTTAAAGCTTGCTAGTCTCTTTATTTGCGCATTCACTTATCATTTATTTCACATTAGCATTTAAGCTTATCATTTGACCCTTAGGTCCTCATTTCACAATTTCCAAATTTGCCCTTTTTCACTTGGGTTTATTTCCAGGTTCAATCAATTTCTCATTTTAGCATATAATATTTAATCATATGCTCACATATTCATTTTACATTTCACAATTTATCAATTTTTCCAGAAAAACCCAAGTTTGGCTCAATTTATACCCGAAATATATAATATAATTATTATAAAAATTATAGGGTATTTTTGGGGCATTACAATCCTAATATGTATTATAACATATTCTAGGGACATTTGTTTCCTTTTGTTTTTCATGCTATTTTTGTAGTCTTTCCAAGAATCTGGAAGGGTCTCTATAAGATAGCTAGCCCGCAAAGGTTAGGTAATTTGTAATCTTGATGACTAGGTCATTGACCTTCAACATGTAAGTAGCCGTGGATTTGAGATGATACATACCATCCTCGATCTTTTTGGAACTTTCTAAAATTTCCTATGGCATATTTTTGTGTTCTAGCATCTTCTACTATGTATTTTTTAGTCAAAGCATCCTAAATTTCTTTTGCAACTTTATATTGACAATAGACGTCAAAGAGTTCATTTGTGAGTGTGCTAAGAATGGCATGCCTAACTTGTTTGTTCCCATTTTCCCATTTAGATAAATCTTCAAAGTCACTCTTAGGTTTTGGGTATGTCAAGATATTCACTAGGTTCACAACATCAATAGCAGAATAAACCCTTTCTTGTCATCTCTTAAAGAATGTTCCATTAAAAGGGTCAATCATGGAAGTGTCGGGACGGGTGTGAACTAGGGAGGTCTCCATCAATTTAAGGAATTTAATCTACTTTAAGATTGTTGGTTCTACTATGTCCTTTTTGTGAACAGAAACCAAGACAATAGTGAGAGATGTGTTTAGTACACCAGGAAAGTCCCCAAGTAAGTGGAGGGGTCACAATGGTTCACTATACCCCATTACTTGTAAAGTACATTGTCGCTTTGTTGGACTTTCCTAGACATGTACTAACAGAGATTTACCGCCACATTGCTTAGGTTTTGATACCACTAAAGAAGGTCTTTTAGAAAAAGATTAGGGAGTTTGACTTAGCCCAAAACAAACCAAACAAGGAACAAATGAAGTTAGATGACTTATCTGATTGGATGGCTGAGGTGTCCAATAGCACTGTCCTTAAAGTAGATTCGCCCTCTTCGGTTTGTAACCTTGGTGCAGTAGGGAACCAACGCTCTACCTCTAGGATTCAACAACCAGATCTTGCCTCGGGTGCACTCCCTTGGTAAGATATAGTACAACTCGAACAATGATGTTCCTCCAATGTGCTTGGTATGAAAGCACTTGAAACTTGTAGAGTTCTTGGGAGCACTTGAGATAAAGATGAGTGTTTGGAAGCACTTGAGTAAGAGTGCTTGGAAGCACTTGAGCAAGAGAAGAGTGCTTGGAAACACTGGAGCAAGAGAAAGAGGAGAGAGCTTGAGAGAGAGATCTCAAGATGAAGTGTGTGAGAAATGAAGGGGGAGGCACTTTTATATAGGTAGAGTCCCAACAAATCTCTCCACAAAAGGTGCAAAAAAGCTTAAAAGAAAATGTCATATTTCAATTTGACTTGGTTAACAAAACAAATTAAATTAAATTAAATGACTTGGCCAAGTCAATTTGAAATAGCACAAGATATTTCTTCACATTATTCTCACTTAACTCTCCAACACATATGAGTCTGATTTTCCCACAAGTGTATGCAGAATTCTTTAACAATGGAATCCACATGGGGTTCCATAGCAGCAGCAACCGTAAGAAAAGCACTGAAGTTGGTCAAGCGGGTATGAACCCCAGATGTTATAGTGAAGAAGAAATCAGATTCATTGATGCCGGAGTAAGCTGTTGAGTAGAAGCACTACAAGAAAATTGGAATATGGTAGCACATTTTTAGTAGGGGTCAAAAAATTTCATGACTAAATATGCATAAATAGACGCAGTTATCTAATTCGCGTGGCTGAAGGAATTTCTGGCCAACCTTTAGCCAGGGAAATTAATAAACCGTGACTATACTTGCCCCTATAGTTTGAAAAAATGCAAAACTGTTGCTATATTTTGACACAATAGACACGTTTAAATGCTGACAGCGACTATCTCATCACTGAGCTGAAGATCAACCCTTGTTATCTCAACACCACTGCTGCGAATGGTACTGCCCAACAAAGAGCCAACAGCACTTTCGATTTTTGTAATTGTGTTTTCAACCCCTTGGCTATAGCTGCATCACATATTACCTATAGACAGGGTCATTGACCATGGCTATAGGCTCTCCTCCTTGTAGTGAAGTAAAAACGGAGGAATCACCACCCCACGTTCGGCCGTCGGAAGATGTTGTGCTGTTTTTGAAGGAACCACAGTCAAGAAGATAATAATCAGTTGGGGAGTAAGGAGAAGTGGCATTTGTATGTGCAGCCACGGAAACGAGAAGTGGAAGAAAGAAAGGGAAAAAGGAAAAGGGCGCATGGGATTGATGGACACTGTATTAGGTGAGATGGGATGCAGTCATCACTCCACTCCTCGTCATTTATACGAAAACAACATGCTTAGTATGTCAAAGCCGTCTGATGCAGTCACCTTCATTCCCATTTTTATAGGTTTTTTAAAGAAGTTTTATAAGATAATTCAAACATGTTGTACTGATCAATTTAAACATATCCCTCCATATATTTGATTTTCAGAAAGAATATGATTGCAGCAATCTTTAGGTTACTAAAGCAGAGGCAACGGTTGCACAAATCAAGTTTGGCTGTTGCTGTTACTAGGGTTTAGCTCGTCCTCAACTATTCCAGCCTTTTTTAAATTTCCTCCAATATTTTAATATTTATAACATAATTTAGAATTATAATATCAAATAGAAAATAAAATGAAAAAGTACTTCATATATTTCAAATTTAAACAACATTAATAAACTTTATGATATTTATAACTTTAACAAACAAATATCTCATGCATCATATAGTAAATGTGTTCTACCATCTAAAACAAGTCATAACATTCTTGCATCTTTTATAAATTAAATTTATGATTTAATAATAGTACAAGCAAAAGCATTTTCTTTAAATGATGAATCGACATTTTTTATAGTAAATCAAATTTTTGTAAAGACGTAACTTATGTCAAAAATAGTAATAATTTTCGATTTGCAATAATTTGTGGTTATACATTCTTAATTTTGATAGTAATATTTGGTTTGAGTTTGTTTTTCTCCTTTTTGTTTTAGTGGGTTTGGTGGAGAAAGAAATCATGGATAAGGGTCTTTCTTTGGTTGACTATGAGAAGCTTTCCACGCTTGTGATTTTCTAATTGCTAGAAGGATGGAAATTACAAACATTTGTTATTTTTGTGAACATATATAGTAGCGAAAATATTGATCATATTTTTAAATTTTGTCCTTTTAATCAAAGAATTTGGAAATGTATTAAATATAATTGTCTCACTCCTCTCTTTTATGGAGGTAATTTTCTTTCATGTATTGAATCAGTTTATAAAAACCATAAAACTCATTGTAAATTTTTCAAACAACCAATGGCCTAAGTTGCCATTATCATTTGGAGTATTTTGACTCGCAATGATCAGGTGAGGTTTAAGAAAATCAAATCAAACCCCTTTCTCAACATTGAGAAAGTTACCTAACGTTTCAAAATCTTCACGAGTTTATGTGTGATTCTTATCCTAACAACGAAGGACCTCATGTCCTTCGTAAAGTTGAAAGCTAGATTCGATAGACCCCTTCTATTAATGGCCAAAGTGATAAAGTTCGAGGATGGTCTGAAATTGTCCATTCGAGGGAAAATTATGGGACTTCTCCTACAAGACATGGACTTGATGATCAAGACAACTATGGCCATTGAGAGGGAGGTGGACGACGCACGAAACATCTGGGAGGTAGGTGTTAAAGATGAGGGGAAGATAGTGGGCTTGGAGTTTGAAACCTTGGAAGAGCCACTGCATGTGAGTTCTCCTTAGGAGTTATGGTAAGCGTTGATCAGATATGTCGGGGTTGTGAGTTAGAGATCTTGGGGATTCTACTCACTGTGGACCTTAGGGTCATGAACATGTCGGAGTTTGATGTCATCCTTGGGATGGACTGGTTAACGGCACACCAAGTCGTCATTGATTGTGATCATAAGAGGGTTACTACCTACACACCAGGTGGTACTTGTTTTATGTTTAAGGGGGATAAGCACGATGCTTTACCCCAAGCCGTGTACGACTCTAGATGGCACGGGAAGTTGATGGGTTGGCTAGCAAGCCTTACCCTAGAGGACGAGGCGAGACAGGAGTTGGGTCTACCTCAGGTGGTTTATGAGTCTGAGGATGTTTTTCCTGATGAACTATCGGAATTACCTCCGTAGAGGGATGTAGACTTCATTATTGAGTTACACCCTTGTACATCGCCTATTTCTATGACTCCGCATAGAATGGAACCTATTGAGTTGCAAGAACTCAAGGTCCAATTATAATAATTATTGGATAGGGGTTTTATTAGACTAAGCACTTCACCTTAGGGCGCTCTGGTACTATTTGCCAAGAAGAAAGACAAGACCCTTCGGCTATGCATAGACTATCGGTAGTTGAATAGGGTTACTATCAAGAATAAGTACCCTTTTATCGAGGATTGATGATTTATTTGATCAGTTGAGAGGGGTGTGGGTTTATTCCAAGATAGATCTTTGCACCGGTTACCATCAGTTGAGGGTTAGGGAGGCAAATATCCCTAAGATGGTGTTTAGGACGTGGTATGGGAATTTCGAGTTCACAATGATGTCATTCAGAGTGATGAATGCTCCAGCGACATTCATGGATCTCATGCATAGGGTGTTCCAACCCTACCTAGATCAGTTCGTTGTGGCCTTCGTTAACGACATCTTGATCTACTCGAGTCGAGGAGGGCGTGAGGTCAACGGAGGATTGTTCTCGGACCTTGAAGAACATCGGTTAATACTAAGTTCAGTAAGTGCGAATTTTGGCTTACCTAAGGGTGAGATTCTGGGACATGTGGTATACGCCGGGTATATCGGTGGACTGGAAGGTTAGACGGAGTTATGAGGCGAAGTCGAGTCTTTGAAGTGCGTAGTTTCTTCGGTTGTGGGGCTATTACAAGAGGTTCATTGAGGACTTCTCCCGATTAGCTAAACTTATGATGAGATTGACACGGAAGAAGGTCAAGTTTGAGTGGAATGATTCATGTGAGAAGGCATTCCAGGAATTGAAGAGGAGGCTAACTTCAGCTCCTATTATGATAGTCCTAAAAAGGGGACAGAGGTACACGGTGTATTATGATGCCTCTAAGGATGGACTTAGATGTGTTTTGATGCATTCCGGGAGGGTAGTGGCTTATGGTTCTCGGAAATTAAAGAACCACAAGCAGAGTTACCCTACACATGACATGGAGTTAGCAGCCATTGTCTTTGCCTTGAAGATGTTGTGCCACTATCTATACGATGAACATTTCGAGGTGTTTTCAAACCACAAGAGTCTAAAGTACATTTTTACATAGCGGAACCTCAACATGAGGCAATGCAGGTGGATGGAATATCCCCAGGAATGTGGTTCACTTTGCATTACCACCAGGTAAGGCAAATGTATTTGATGCACTCGTAGAAAGATCACGGAGAAAGTGTTGGCTAGTGTGGCTTCCCGAGAGTGGTAGATTCTTGAGACTGTGGGAAAGTTTGGGCTGCATTACAGGGGATAGACTCAGGGTTCTTTGGGGAGTTTAGTGGCTACGACATCCCTACTGAGCAGAGTGATCGAGTCCTAGGGATAAGACGCGAAGATATTATTCATCAGGGACCAGGTACGGTCGGATACCACATGTAACAAATTTGGGCCATTCTGGTTCGTGAGTCTTGGGTATGGGGCCCGGTTATGGTTAAGTCCTGGGATTTAGAAGAGGAGAATCCTGGGAGTTCCATTGCTCCCCGGCCCTGGCTGTACACTGGGTGGCACGAAGATGTACCATGATTTTCGTCGTCATTGTGAGTGATGAAGAGCACATTAGAATTTTGTTGATCCATGTGCCGGATGTCGGCAAATAAAGTGAGCACCGAGGCCGGTGATAACTCCGGCCATAGAGGTGGTGATTGGAAATGGGAGCATATCACAATGGATTTTGTGACTCACTTGCCACGGACATCGCAAGGGCGTGACGCGGTGTGGGTGATAGTGGATCAGCTTACTAAGTCAGCACACTTTTTGGCTGTGTAGATGACCTTCACTCTGTAGGAATTTTGTAGGTTGTACATACAGAAGATTGTCCAATTACATGGAGTACCAGTGTCTATAGTATCATATCGGGATCCCAAGTTTACGGCTAATTTTTAGAAAAGTTTCCAGCGAGTCATAGGGACAAAGTTGATGACAAGCACTACTTTTCATCCCCAAACGAACAGTCAATCAAAGAGGACCATCCAGATTTTAGATGACATGCTACGGGCATGCTTCCTTGATCTTAAGGGTAGTTGGGAAGAGCATTTACCCTTAGTAGAATTCGTCTACAACAATAGTTATCAGGCGAGCATACAAATGGAACCCTATGAGGCACTATATGGAAGGCCTTGTCGACCTACGTTTTGTTGGACGGAGGTGGGAGAGACCTACAAGTCAATTTGGTTAAATGCCTGCGAGAAGGTGGGATTTGTCTGTAAGCATCTCCGGCTGAAAGCTAGCGAAAAGCTATCTTGACAAACGGGGGCGACCTCTGGAGTTTGAGGTGGGTGATCATGTCTTCTTGAAGGTGATGCCCCCGAGAGGTGGTCGGGGTTCGAACAAGCGAGGAAAGTTATCGCCGGTATATTGGGCCTTCGAGGTACTGGAATGGTGGTCTGATTTAGTGATTGGCGGTCTGCTTCGCTCATTGAGTGTTCATCACGACATTCCATGTCTCCATGCTCCGGAAGTACACTCCAGATTCGACTCATATAGTGGATTAGGGCAAGCTTGTTATGATGCGGACAAAACCTTGAAACGGACCCAAAATGCATTATCATGGATAGCAGGATCGGGTTTTGCGACGATCTTATGAGGCTAATGAGGTGTTGTGGCGGGGCCAGAGGTAGTGGAGGAGGCAGCCATGGGAGCAGACGTTGTGCGTGCTAATTATCCTTTCTTGTTTGAGAGTGAAGGTATGTTTTTAGTCATTTGGTGATTAAATGACTGTTGCATATGCATGTGATTTGAATATGTATGTGTGTGAATTTCAGGGATGAAATTCTGTTAAGGGGGAAGAATGTAAAACCCAAGTAAATTTGAATTTTTTTCAAAAAATAGTCAAACAGTAAATTGTCGCTATAGTACAAGTTGCAAACCTAAAATTTTTCTAGATCTCAAATGACGAAACGGATCTCACCCTTGGATTCGTCTCGAGAAATCTATTTATCTAAACAAATTTCGTTGAATTCTGAGACAGCCGAATTTTCACGATTTTCGAGGCGTTGATAGACGGCTGACCCCAAAAATGGGATTTTTGAGAAAATTCTCGAGAGTGGAAAATAATTAAGTAAATTTCATTTAAAATAAATCGAACTTGAACCGAGACGAAATAAATTGTTTCGGGGCAGAAACGGACTCAGACATATCGCAGACACGTGGTGCGACATGAGCCACTCACTTAAACATAAGTGAAGGGCTTGTGGGACAAAGGACAATATCTCATTATTTTCCTTTTTTTTTCCTTTCTTGGGTACATGAGAGATAGAGGAGAGGAAGAAAGCATTCAAACTTCTCTCTTTGATCCTCGGAGTTCCGCCGGTCATAATTCGTCGAGCTAAGAGTGAAAGTTCATCTACTCGATGAGGGCTATGCGTATATACCAAAAATGAGGGATTTCACCGAAGATCCAAAGGAGGAGATTTCGGGAAATCAAATTTTTCGGGATTAGGAGGTGTTCTTAAGACCTCATTCGGTTCTACTACGCTTCAAAAGGTAGGGGTAATTCCTACTTTGGTTTAATTCTACCTAAGGGGGTGTTTGGCTTCAAATTATGCATTTTTGATGTATTAGGGGTTGTTTGGGAGCCAAATGCATTTTTGCTGTATTAGGGGCTGATTTTTGCTGTATTAGAGGTTGTTTGTTTGGCTTTAAATTCTGCATTTTGTTGTATTAGGGGCTGTTTAGGAGCCAAATTATGCATTTTTGGTGTATTAGGGGTTGTTTGGCTTTATATTCAGCATTTTTTTTGTATTAGGGGATATTTGGGAGCCAAATTACTCATTTTTGCTGTATTAGGGGCTATTTGGGAGCCATTTAAAGGGTTGTTTGGTGTAGTTCCACCTTAGGAATGATTTAAGGGGCTATTTGGCTTCATTTACACCCTTAGGAATGATTCAAGGGGCTGTTTGACTTCATCCATACCCTTTGGAATGATTTAAGGGGGTTTTAGGGGTTGTTTGGATTAAAATAAAAATCTATAACAGTTAAGGACTTGTGTGGCTAGTTCTATGGCTAGTATTAAGGGCCGGTTTAGAGCTGTTATGTGGACTATTTTTGTGTGGGAATTATATATGCCACATTTGACCTTGAGGGTTAAAGTTGTTATGACTTGATTTTGTAATAACATGATTTGGTTAGTTATCGATTGTGTGACAAAATGTTGATATATTGTGTGTTAATGTATTAACATTGTGTGAATGTTTAATTAGAAATTATATGCATGTAATATAATTGTCCAGGATACAAGGTAAATTGTATGGTTGTTATTGTCCATATGGCATCCATTACATGTGGGACATGGCATTAACATGCAATGGCACATTACATTGCATCATGCATGGGAACATCGCATTTTATGGGTGTGGGTGCATGGTTAGGATCAAACACCACAATTGGTGATTTGATGAGTGGGCTCGGTACTGTTGCACGAAATCCAACAGAGTCGCACGGTTGTATGAAATGGAAAACTTGTGTCGGATAATAGCAAGAAGGGCTAGACACTCCCTCGAGTGAAAGACCCGGACTGGTTTACTACACTCCGACGGTGAAAGTTCAAAAAAGTGTAGGCGTAATGCGAAGCTACGGTGAACTCAATCCGCTACCTAAAGTACAATGATTTTATAAATGAAATGATCATTCGAGAAATGACATCCAAAAAGTTTTGGTTTATAAAACATGACTTTTGGTTTCAAAAAGGATCATTGGATGTAATTCATCAATGACGGTTTATCACACATGGGCATCGCATAGTGTGGTAGGAGTCGGTAAAGACTCAGGTATGATGGGAGTCGGTAAAGACTCGAGTATGTGCATGAGTGGGTCTCATCTTATTTCATGGCATGATATGTAGAATTCTAACCTAGGATTGCATATTCTTGTTGGAATTGTGATGTGAATATGAGGTGAACATTGCATGTGGACTTAGTTAAGGAGTAGCCTCTGTAGGAATTTTTCTCTACTGAGCGTGGCTCATCCTATATGGGAAAAAAATTTCAGGTGTGGGTAATGCGTTGGTGGGCGGTTCTCATCCGGAGCCGCGAGAGTGAAGAAAGTCGCTTGTTGCTTTGTAATCATTTTTGTAAAATGTTTGACGTAAATTCATTTTGACATGTACTAATGTATGAATGAGTGAAATTGAACTCATATGTAATTTTTATGTAAAAGAGTTGTAATTGAACTCATATGGATTGTTTTAAAATAATCTTACATGTTTTTATATGAATGTGGATAAATGGACCTGGCGCGAGCATTGTGGCATATTGGGCCCCGGATGAGTCATGTTGTTGTGTAATATACAGGTTGGGAATTGGATAGAGCTCCCCGTACAAAAGGAGACTATGTCTGATTTTTGTTAAATTATGGATCCTAGTGAATGGGACACACGAAGGGGTATCAAGTTACACGGTATCCACAGGTTTCCACGGGTTGATGGGTGATCAACAAACCCCCAGATTTTGGGGCGTCACAATGATCAAGTGAGGTTTAAGAAAATCAAACCAAACCCCTTTCTCAACATTGAGAAAGCTACCTCAACATTTCAAAATCTTCACGAGCTTATGTGTGATTCTTATCCTAACAACGAAGGACCTCATGTCCTTCATAAAGTTGAAAGATGGATTCGAAATATCCCTTCTATTAATGGAAGATTCAAATTAAATTTTAATACTTCAAGGATGAACAATACAAATGGATCAAGTTAGGTTATTAAAGATTGCAATGGAATTATTAAGGTGACAAGAAGTAGACATTTAGGCAATGCTTCGATAAATATGATGGAATGTGTAGCTTTGAAAGATGATGTTCTTGCTGCAACATACAATGATTTCTCAAATCTAGAGATTGAAGGAGATTCTAAAGTAATCATAGATTGTTATAATAAAAAAAATGTAGTTCACCTAGTTCAATTATTGTATTAAAGGAGGATATATGGAGACTTTCTCATAATCTAAATATTTACCATTGTTGTCATATTTATAGAGAAACGAATAAAACAACAAATTATTTACCTAAGAAAGGAATTGGTAATACTAATTCCAATATTTGGTGATCAAATTTTCCTAGAAATATTAGTAAATATGCATTTGAAGATTATTGTGGAGTTTCCTTAAATAATCTGTATTATTTTTCTTACGTAGTCTCCTTTCATCAAAATTAAAAAATTAAAAATATTGGGCTCACTGCATGTTCATTATATGGTGGTTTGAAAAGTTTTGGGTCATGGCTTACTTATCTCACAGTCCAATTTGTAAATAAATCAATGGAACATTTCTCAATTGTACATATGACAACCTGAAATCAACCATGCATGTGGCTCCATCTTTGATTTGTACTTTGTATTTCTCTATGGAGTTCAATAATGTAAATAAAGGGAAAGGAAAATATTACAAATTGTGAGAAATGACTTTAGCCCACTAATGCTTAGAAACATGAAGGAAATTATTTTAATGGTTTTATCTTTATTTTTTATTTTTTCACTTTGCATTAGTAGATTTAAAAATCAATTTTTCAAAATCTTTTTCAAACTAGATATAATTGAAATAGTATTTACAACTATTGATTTAATTATTTTACATACATATTCATTTATTCACTTTGAAAGAAGACAAGATACCTTATTTGCGTATCTTATTACAAGATACCTCAACAAATAAAATATTTAATGTTAGTTATATGAGTTAGAAAAACTTATGTAGTTTATAACATATGATGTTGGCTGATAGTTCACTTATACGATCCTACATCGGTTCCATACAAGAGTGTGGAGTGGTACTTAAGCTTGAGAGGTTCTCCTACCTATCAGACTAGTCTTTTGGGTTGGGCTCTCCGATTGGGCTTGATGCCTTATCATTGGCGCTTTCATTGAGAGTCGATGCTTAGCAGGAGAGGGCTACCTGATGCCCCAAAGGTGGGTCTGGAGTGAATACTAGCTAGAGTGTGAGCCACCCAAAATGAATGTTGTCTGCAGATGTTCGGTTTCTCAAGGGGTATGGAATGATACGATCTCACATCAACTCCACACAAGAGTGTGGAATGGTACTTAAGTTTGAGATGTTCTCTCATCCATCAAGTCAGCCTTTTGGATTGGGCTCTCCGATAGAGTTTGAAGCCCTATCATTGGTAATAAATTTATTTGACAAACTTGTTTAATTTCCTTCCACGTACTCCAATAGTTAAATTGAATAATCTAATTAATATATCAAATACTTATCCACTAGAATTATGATATTTTGTAGCTTTAACAATATATATCTTATTCTTTGTACACAATGCGAACATTTTAAAAATGTGAAAGAAGTCTTAATATTTTGGCAGTTTTATGACTTAAGAGGATGAATGACAAATCACATTATCATGCATGTATACTTGAAAATAAATTAAAAAATGCATTGAAAAAAACACTATCATACATTTGTATAACTATTTTAAAATGTGGTGTAAAAGATTAAAAATATAGAGAAGATACGATTGAAAATCTAAATAAAATCTTAAAACAAGTTTCAATGATAATTGTTATTAAATTCTAATAATAAAAAATTATAATTTAAATATACTCTTAAATATGATTGAAAAGGTGATTAATCATAAGATATATTCAATTAGATAATTCTAATCCCGTGCTTCTTTGAATCTCTGATTGTCAACTTATAAGTGCTTTAATTTTTGAGGCATTATGCAATTCTTTAATTTAATCATGAATATTAAACTTCATTGCAACTCAAAATTAACATATATTTTATTTCATAACATTTTGATTATTTTTTATGTGTAACTAGAAAACAAAATAAGTAACAAAGAGTTTTTTCTACCATGTTATTAGATACTAATTCCTTTAATTATGTATTTTTTGTAGGACATTCTAATTACATCTCACAAATTTTGATAATTTGTTGATAAGTTTTTTTTACCTTATTTACCTCTTCAAAAATATTCTATGGCATTCTATATATATATATATATATAAGCATTAATCCCGTCCTTTAACCTAAATATTGCAAGTAGGGAGAAAATATCATTGCATTCAATCCAATCCCATCACTAATTCATAACTTTCCAACATAGCTCTATTTAGCAAATTAGATGAAGATTGTGTTGAATCGGCTATATCAATATGACAATTAGAACTAAAAATGACGAACATAACGGTAATGCAATAAAATGGAACACCTTTACGAGAAATCGAGGCCGATCAAGTCTTGTGTTGGACACAATTTCCTTAAGACAATTTATTGCCCTCGCAGTGGTGCTTCGAGTTCTTGGCAATACATCTCCTAGGATAAAATGATCTCCCAACGCAAAAGGAAGCACTACCAATGGTTGGTTGTCGAACCAGTACTTGTGCAAAACTCGCTCTCTTAAAATGAAGATGGGAAAAAAGAAAATTAATTCTAAATGCTTGATTGTGTGTTCTATTTATAGACTCGCTCATGACTGTTTGGTACAGTCAGCCTGACTTAGATTTGTGTTTGTTACGTTCTTGACGAGACAGACGCGGTCGCGTATGGAGAAGGCCCATTCATTCAAATTCCAAAACGACAGCGTTTGGACTCTCAATGGTAACCTAAGCTCGTCGCAAAACGACAACGTTTGAGGCCAAAAACTTGGGATATGTATACTGGCAGCCTCAGATTTGAGCGGCGGGTGCGTGCGGGCGGGGCTGCGGCATATGACGCATGTGTGGTGAACGAGAGCATGTCTTTGGAGTCCTCCGCCCCAGCAGCGGGGTGCCCACTTGGGCCCAAACCCAACTACAAGGTAGGTGTATATATGCTCTTTAAAGTCTTGTTCCCATCCTATATGGGACCTGGCTTTTCCTATTAAGCTTTTGTTACATTTTCAAGTGGTGATGTTTGAGCGATTCTAATTCACTCCTTAATGGTTTGAGCAACTCAATATATAATCTTCATCCTCATGGAGAACACATTCCCATGTGGACCCTCACTGAAAGTTTGTGGGACCCATTTTAATTTTAACTCAAGATAGCTAATTTATTAATACCAAACCCATTTTTCAAAAAATACCCCACATGAATGAAATTATTTGAAAGTAATGCAAATGACATCTTGTGAGTAAGAAGTTCGAGTTGGAAATTTTACGTATAGAGGAAGGTAGGTGTGGCCTTGAACCTTCCACTTGTAAAATGCTATCGGGTTCTTGATTGATCGTGAACATGATGTCTTGAACTATTGTCATTTGTGTAAACCAAGAAAATAGCATTCACTTGCATAATCTTTCGACACAGTTGGTTACCTGATTATGTTACGTTTTGGCGCGAAGCGATTCTGGTTTCATGAGTGCTCCTAGAATTTAGCTATCATTCTCTTGAGTAAGGCCCGAATTCGCACTCACATGGTGACTTCTTATGGAAGGTATTACGCATACCACTTGTCTTTAACAAGATATAAGAATCATTAAAAGCGTGGCTTACCACATTCGACGTTGGGGCATCACTATTCGATCATAAAGGGCAGTGGGAGATTTATTCTCCGTAGTGATCTTCAATGAGTCACACAAAATTCAGTTGTCCCTTTGAACCTAGATCTTGGGATCTCCAGTCTGGGTTGCCATTATGGCGACTCTTTAGTGTATAGGCTTTAAACCTATTCCCCTCAATGATTTACTTACTTGCTCTCTGGTTAAACCTTTGGTTAACGGATTCGCAATGTTCTCTTTTGACCTTATGTTTTCAATGGTCATAATATCATTAGAGAGAAGTTGTCTTACGGTATTATGTCTTCGACAAATATGTCGAGACTTACTGTTATATATATGTCTCTGTGCTCTTCCAATTGTTGATTGATTATCGCAATGAATGCAGATAGCAGGCACAGGTTGTGGCCACATTGGAATATCTTCTAAGAAATGACGAAGTCACTCTACTTCTTCACCAGCTTTATCTAGTGCAATAAGCATAGCAGATTCCATAAATGGATCTCAGCAATGCATGTTTGCTTAGAAGATTTCCAAGACCCTGCTCCACCACCAAGTGTAAATGAATGATACTTGTGGACTTGAGTCTTTGGTGTAGGATGTCAATTCGCGTCTGGTATCCTTCAAGTACTACTGGATATTTTGAGTAGTGCAATCCATAGTTGTGGGTGTATTTCAAATACCTCAAAACTCTAACTATTGCCTTCTAATGGTCCAGAATTGGATTACTTGTGTATCTACTCAATTTGTTGACAACGTAAGCTATGTCTGGATGGGTACAATTCATGACGTACATTAGGCTTCCAATTGCTTGTGCTATTGTTGTGATATGGTTTTATTATTTTTTGGATAAATGTAGATTTACATCTCTTGGTGTTCTCGTTGAATGCTACCCTCTTGTTAAATTTCTTGAGAATTTTTCAATGTAATGTGATTGAGATAATATTGGTTCATCTGATGTTTTAGAGATCTTTGTCAAATCATAATATTAAACATTTTAGATCTTTCAATATTGACATTGTTTTCTAACATTTCTTGTGGATTTTAATGACTTCATTATTACTACCCATAATGAAGCATATCATCAACATAGAGGCAAATAATGATGAACCCGTTCGATTGTTCTTGACATATACACATTTTATCCTGCTCGTTGATTTTGAACCCATTTGTCATCATTACTATCAAATTTCTCATGCCATTGCTTTGGTGCTTGCTTTAATCCATAAAGGGATTTAACAAGCCAACAAACTTCCTTTTCTTGACATGGAACAATAAACCCTTCAGGTTGTTCATATATCTTTCATATCCAAGTCACCATTTAAGAAAGTTGTCTTTACATCCATTTGATGTATCTTAAGATTGTGTATAGTTGCAATAGCTATTAACATTCAAATGGATGATATTCTTGTAACTGGTGAATAGGTATCAAAATAATCCAAGCTTCTTTTTGCTTGTAACCTTTGATAACCAGTGTGGCCTTATATTTATCAATAGATCCATCTGCTTTCATTTTCTTCTTGAATATCCATTTATATCCTAGAGGTTTTGAACCTGGTGGAAGATCCACTAGTTCCCACGTATGATTTTGCAAAATGTATTCTACTTCATCGTTTATAGCCTCTTTCCAATATGGAGTTTTAGGGCTCGACATTGCTTCATTAAAGCTTTGAGGCTCATCTTCTATGATACGTTGAAAATCTTGACCAAAGATTTTGATGTTCTGAATTCTTTCTTCAACGTCTAGGTTCGTCATCATCTTGTTGGCCTTGACTCTGCTTATTGCGATTATCATGATTCTTTTGTAGGGTTCGACTCCTGTGTGGATTTGTAAGGAAATACATTTTCAAAGAAGGATGCATTCCTTGACTCAATAATAGTATTGACATGCATATCGAAAAAATTTGATTTATAGATCAGCGATCAAGCACTACTATTATGTGCATATCCAATGAAAAGCACAGTAACTGTTTTTAGTCCTATTTTTAACCTTTTTAGGTATAGATCTTGCCACTTTAGCAGGACACCCCACACTTTTAAGTATTTGTAAGAAGGTCTTCGACCTTTCCACAACTCCTAGGGGGATTTATTGGTTTTCTTTTGAGGTATTCGGTTGAGAATATAATTTGCGGAAAGAATTGCTTCCCCCCACAAATTTTTAGGTAGTCCAGAACTTAATAGTAATGCATTCAAAATTTCTTTTAAAGTTCTGTTCTTACGTTCAACAACCCATTTGTTAGAGTGAATAGGTCAAGTGATTTGGTGTATTATACCATGTTGTGAGTAAAATCACCAAAGGTGCTTCATATTTCACCCTCTATCCACTTCTTATCAACTTGATATTTCTATCAAGTTGGTTCTCCACCTCATTCTTGAAATGTTTAAACATTTCCAATGCCTCATCTTTACTTCTCAATAAGGAAACATAATAGTATCTTGTGTAATCATCAATTAATGTAAGAAAATATTTCTTACCACCTCTAGTTTGAATAAATTTTAGATCACATATATCTGAATGTATTAATTCTAGAGGTTCACTACTTTCAATTGATTGAAAAGAAGTTCTTACAATAGTTTAAAATTCCCTACAAATCTCGCGTTTATGATTTGGATCTATTTTAAATTTAGGCAAACATTCCATATTAATTAATCTGCGCAATGTATCATAATTAACATGTCCTAGTCTACCATGCCATACATTTGAAGACTCAAGCATATAAGTAGAAGATGTGTTCTTATTATTAATATTCTTAATAGAAGGTACAATAGTCATTACATTCATTTTGAAGAGCCCATTGCTCATGTACCCCTTCCCCACATACATCCCATTTTTGGTGGGGATGAAGTTGTCTGAGACAAACATCAACTTGAAGCCCTTCTTACTCAACAATGATCCAGACACTAGATTCTTTCGAATTTCTAGCACATGCAACACATCATTGAGAGTAAGTTCCTTGCCCGATGTCATCTTCAATACTAACTTCCCTTGGCCTTCAACCTTAGAAGAAGAAGAGTTGCACATAAAGAGTTGTTCTCCATTATCTATGCTATGATATGATGAGAACATCTTCTTGTCTGAGAAAACATGACGAGTAGCCCCTGTGTCCACCCACCATTCCTTGGTATTGCTGCCAATGAAGTTCACCTCGGAGACTATAGCTGAGAGGTTCTTCTGGGAATGCGTCTAAAGGCCATCCATGATCATTGGCTTGAGGGCGTTTCTTCTTTGGATTCCTTAGTTCTTGAGCTATGTGATCCTTAGCACGGTGCCCAGCGTTGCACACATAGCACTTGCCTTGGAACTTTTGTAGGATGCCACTTGGATGCATTCACCATTGTGCTTCCTCTTCTTGTTAATTGTGGGAGAGTGCGCCGCGTTCTGACATTGGCTGATTCCATGATGGCCTTGCCTGCCTTCTTCTTAGATGCACGGTTGTCTTCCTTTATTCTCAGCCTTACTATCAAGTTTTAGTCTCATTCACTTTAATATCTTTGGTGATTCTTGAATTCTTTCCATAGAGGTGGCAATTTTTCAATAATTGCAGCCACTTGGAAGGATTCACGAGACATCCCTTCTGCATGTATGTCATGCAAAATCACTTGTAGATCTTGAACTTGGCCAATCACAATCTTGGAATCAAGCATCTTATAGTGCAAAGATTTGCCCTGCAAACTTCTTGAGCCACACTGCGTCCTCAGTCTTGTATTTTTTGTCAGATTCCCACAATTCTCTTGCGGTATTGGCCATGATACACATTATAGTGTGTTATTCGGCCATTCAGGAGCTGGATTACGACATAAGAAATCGACGTAGCTTCCATGCTGCTACCACGACAACCACTTGCTTATTGGTTTCATTTTCGCTGTCGGGAGCATTCTCGAAGGAAACGGGCAATTAAAGGTAATTGAGTATAGCGATCTTTGGTGCCTCTTAAATATCATCATTAAACTTTCAGAACTATCTCAAAACTGACTCACGATCATTGGCGCCATGTAGGGCATTGGAGGAGGCACCACGGTAGGAGTGGAGTCGATGCCATTATTTAGCAAAGCGATATTCAAATAAAACATGTAAAATCAACGATTATATAAAAGTTACATAATTATTGCGTAAACGAAAATAGTAAAAGCGGAGCAGACCCAGCGAAGCGAGATTTATAGTTTTGTTACGCTATTTAGTCTATTTAGTTAACCATTTGATGCAGTAGTTCGATTACATTTCTTTTTTTTTTCTCTAGAAACGGGGAAAGCGAAGCGAGGAATTCCAAACTATATATATATATATATATATATATATATATATATATATATATATATATATATATATATATACTTCTTTATATATACTCTATATATATATATATATATATATATATATATATATATATATATTATATAATATCTTAAAATTCATTAAATTCGGCTATATCAGTATGACAATTAGAACTAAAAATGACGTACAAAACGGTCATGCAATAAAATGGAATACGCTAAAAATGAAGCTGGTCAGTGTTGTGTTGGTTGATTCCTTAACAAAATTTATTACCCTCGCCGGTGGTGCTTGAGTTGTAGCATCGTCTCCCAGGATAAAATGATCTCCCAACACAAAAGGAAGCACTACCAATGGTTGGCTGTCGAACCAGTATTTGTGCAGAACTCGCTCTCTTAAAATGAAGATGGAAAAAAAGAAAATTAATTCTAAATGCTTGATTGTGTGTTCTATTTATAGACTACGCCATATTTGTTTGTATGCAGTCTGACTGGAAGCTTGGAACATGTGCGGTGCATTCATGGAAGACAAACATAATCGCGTCTGTGGAGGAAAGGCAGTATCATGTGGAAAACTATTTATGTAAAATGAAGATGGGAAAAAAGAAAATTAATTCTAAATGCTTGATTGTGTGTTCTATTTATAGACTCGCTCATGACTATTTTGTACAGTCATGGCATGACTAGAACAGTGTCTTATTGTGTTCTGTGTAAGTGACACGGTCGTCTTTGGAGAAGACGCCAATTCATTCAAATTCCAAAACGACAGCGTTTGGACTCCTAATGGTAACCTACACTCGTCGCAAAATGACAGCGTTTGAGGCCCAAAAAAAAACTTGGGATAATGTGCGACCGGCCTCGAGGGGCAGGCGGCGCAACGCATGTGGTGGGCCAAGTATGTGCTGGGTCCTCCACCTTCCTGGCGGTGCCTTGGGATTTGAGGCCAACCTGAGTGGTGTATATATACTCTTTAAAGTCTTCCTGTCTATGTGGGATACAGCTTTTACAAGCTTTCCTTTTGTTACCATTTTCAAGTGTGATGTTTGGAGGCAATTTTCTGAGTTTTTATACTAATTGTTTGAGCAACTCAATATATATCCTTCATCTCTCCTCATGGAGGAGAACACATTCCCATGTGGACCCACTACAAAGAGTTTGTGGGACCCATTTTAATTTTAGCTCAAAGATAGCTAATTTATTATGCTCAAACCCATTTTTCCAACATATTGTAATTAAGAAGTCATAACTCCTCATCTTTTACAAGAGACAAAAACAGAAAACACAATTATATTACAACAGTTGTAGAGTGAAAGTAACTATCACACTATGAACAGTGAAAAAATACATGTTTTATTAACTTTCTATAATAGCTTTCACTCCCATCCACCCATGTAACAAACTTTGAGGTTGATCAAACCATGTAGCAGACATTGAAATCGATGACTACCAATCACTTAACTTATGATGTGAGGACCTCAAGACATTTCACTATGACGAGTGGTTTTATCTAATGTTTGACATGTGTAATAGGCAAAAAATATCACTTTAACGTACAACATTTTTACAAAGCGTCAAACATGCATTTTAAATATGTCCTTTGATGCATAACATCAAAGAAGCAGAAATAATAGGTATATGTACTTTACATGACGTATCGTGCGACATTTTGAAGTGTTGTTAAATCCTTTCCAATTATGTTGTAATACATAGCGTTGTTAATACATGTTATTACACTTTAAATATACTATTTCGATACTTCCAAGTGTCACCATATCAGTTTATTATGATAGACCTTAAGACATTTTTAAGTGTTGTTAAATCCAAGTCATTACGAAATTAATATGTGTCATAATACATCGCTATAATGACATGTTGTTGTGTTGCTTAAGTATAATGCTACGACACTTCCAAATGTCGCCATATTAGTTTATTATGATATGACTTCTAACATTTTTAAGTGTTGTGACATCCATTCGCCATAAACATTATTATGCGCCATCAGATAATCGATGGTGACATCGGTGTTGTTGTTTGAACATAATGTTTCGATACTTTTAGTTGTCGCCATATCAATCTTTACGATGTTACTATTGACATTTGTAAGTGTTGCTAAAACAACTCAATTACAACATTATTACGTGTCATAATATATATCTATTGCGACATGTGTCAAGGCTGCTCAAGTATAATGTTTTTGATACTTCCAAATGTTGTCATATATGTTTATTATGATAGTACTACTTTACGTTTGGGCGTCGATAAAACAACTCGACATAACGTTAATATATGTTTGTAATACATTGCAACAATGATATTTTATTGTGTAGCTTAAGATATCAGCTTGATACTTACAATCGTCGATATCGGTTTATTATGATATTATTACTCGACGTTTAGATATTTTCGAGAAGTGTCGCTATGACAATTTGTCATAAACAATTGTATTAGACATTTAAAAATGTCATTATTCATCATCCTTTTTTACGCATATAATTTTGATTTTTATCATTATTATTAATCTCTTTACCTACGCCTAAAGTAATTACTATATGTATACTATATGATATTTATATTAATTGAAATAGAGAAATTGTCAATAAAATATGCATACTTGTAGAAATAAGAGTATTAATAAGACATTTAAATTATCAATAAAAACGTTTATATAACGATATAAATTAAAAAATAAAACAATGCTATGCCATTAAATAATATCAAAGGCATTATTTGCATGCCTAATCCAACACATAAGTCAAATATCTAAATAAAATAAAATAAAATATTAAACTATAAATTAAATTAAGCAAAGTATTTCTTCAAATCGCAACTTCTTCGGTTGTAGCACCATCACGCCTAGTAACAATATCTGTTAATTTTTTTACCCGGTCATTGCACTGTAAACTTATCAGGTAAGCCTCATTGGCTCATTCATCCGTTCACCAGCCTCTTTCTCGCTAATTGGGATCGATTTTGAAACTCATCTCTGACACGACCATTTTATCCGACTAAGGACTTTAGAAATTGCATCTTCTTTAGCGAACTATAAATTTACTGGTCGGCTTCACCTTTTCATCGACAGTTAAAAGTTGTTCAATTTTTTCCTACAAAATGAATTCAGTCTAAATACATACAAATATCAACTAAGAATTTAGAATTATTCAAAATAACCAAAGAGTAAGAAAAATAAATTTACTAAAGTTGCTGCAGATTCCGAAGATACATGCGATCCATCTTTATGCTTGTGATACTTCAAAAAGATTTTTATTCGGCTCGTCGACACTCCATTTTTCCTTAAACTGTAGTAAACACAAAATTAATCATAACTTCCAATTCAATTTCAAATAAATAAATAACATTTCAAAATCAGGATAATTCAAAGGAAAGAAAATAAAATTCTTTATAGTAAAAAATTAATACCGCTTTCCAAATTTCTTCGAGCATATGAAATAGTCTCGTATATGTGGCATTTTTATATGCGACCTTATGTCTTTACCCCTTTCAGATTTATTCTATTATAAGCACAAATAATAATAAAAAAAATGGTTATATCTAATAAAATAATTGAGAACATGCTTCTTACTGAAATTAATTTTAAAGATTAATAGAATAAAAAGAACATGCTTTTATAACGAAACTTACACAATGATTACAGGGTTGAAACAATATACCTTTTGTTGCTTTGAATATAAAAAGACCTTAGAACTATTAATAAAAGGATGCCTCAAAAAATTTAGAAAGAATATGAAAGATGCAAAAATTATATATATAATAGAGTGGTAATTCGTGTCGTGTGTTCATGTCGTATCACGTACGTGATCATGTCAACATTCAATAACCCAAACCCGACACAAATAATAAACAGTCAACATTCGCTAACCCAAACTCCAATCCCATTTATTATCTGCGGTTAGGCAGTCACACGATTATGACCTATTTAATTTGATTATTTAAAATATAAGAATTCATAATTAATCATCCATGCATGTTTAACACAAATAAATCCTATTAAATTTAATATGTTTATTAATTTTATTATTATTTAAATTAATAGGAACTGTAATTACTAATCCATGTTTACCACAAATAAATATATTAAATAGGTTAATTAATTAATATAATAATTAAATATCAATTCGGTCAAATTCAGAGCCAGTGTGCCAACACAAATATAACCCATTTATTAAACATGTTAGGGGCTGTCAACACGAATATGACCCAAACACGATTATACTCAACCCACACCAAAAACCGCAAGAGGTCTCGTGGTCGTGTTCACGTGCCGTGTCAAATTTTACAAATTCTCTATGTTTCTACAAGTTTGCTAGGAGAACAAAATAATTAATAACTGAGAACTTATTATTTGCATCCCTCGACACATGAATTAAAAAATAATTGAGAATAAAATAACAAAGAGCAGATGTAGACATGTTTCTACATATTTGGAAGAAGAACAAAATAACAAAATAAAATAATAATTGAGAACTTACTATTTGCATCCTCATAGGCCTCTTCATGATCGGACAACTCATGAGAATTTTCATTAGATTCACGCAACCTCTTCTTATGAGCTTGTGAAGATGCTGCATCATTGTCTCTTTTTTTTTTTAATCCTCTTCAACATCTTGTAAAAATCATATAATCATAGTTTAGAAAGTAATAATAACTTTTGATCTAATACGACATAAAAAACTAAAAAACAAAATTATGAAATCAAACCTTGTGAATTGCATGAGAAAATACAAAATATTGAGGAATAACAAATGCCTATACTAGGTTAGGTTTATGGCAGAACTATAAATATATTTTATAATTTTAATAAACAAAATTCAGATGGAGGGAAAAAGGAAAGTTTTTTGGCCAATTTTTTTCGAGAAAGAACTACAATTTTTTTTGTTGAGGCAAAATCGCCCAATTTCTAGATGCTCATTCAACAAAAACATGGGTGGATGGTGATAGTACAACAACTTTGAAAAATATATTATTTCATTATATAAAAACTATGACAATATTTACCAACTCCCCTTTTTTTTAATATTTTTTTTTTCAAATTGTCATGATGTCACGATCTTGTAGTCATCAACCTCATAAAATCATAGAAAAAACAAAACCTATAGCTCTTATAATCAAAACCCATGGCAAGAACTTAATTGCCTAACGTTAATCTGGGGAGGATACCCATCACCACCAAATCACCCTTCTTCTGTGACTATGGATTAAGGAGTCCAACCGCGGGGGAGTTCATGTTGACGACGCAAGTGGGTTTTAACGAATCGAGGATGGGAGATTAAGGTATGCTTGCATACGCATCTAAACTCGGTAGTATATTTTACTGCAATCTTGACGTAATTCTTCCGTAGGATCATCATCACTCGGTAGGTCTCTTCTTCTTCTTCATAGGTTTCGACTCTGGCTGCCTTCTCGACTTCCATTTTCTTAATTTATAAGAAAAGATGGGGAATTATGTTTTTCTTATCAGAGATGGAGCCTTCACACGTCATATTTTCTTCAAACACAAGAAAAAAAAATCACAAAAAAAAATAATCTCCCTCTATTTATAATTTTAATATTTATAAAGATATTAATAATTTTAAAGATACAATAATAGGAAAATATTTCCTAAGGAGATTATCTATATTCCTTTTAAAATATTTATTTTAAAACAGAAAATCAAACAATTTTATTTATTTATGTATTTATATTTTTTACTTTTTATTATGCATATATTCCAAAAGAGATAGTTTTAAAAAATATGGACTTTTTTTTTTTTAAATAGAGATTTCTGGTAAATTGTAGTTTGAAAATTTATATACATTAAAAATATGCATATTTCAAATTATTTTAAAATTGATGATAGATAATTTTAATCTTAAAATAATGAGATATCTCTAAATTTTTCTATATAAATGAGTCACGGTTTTTTTTCCAAAAAAATATTCGTACAAAATTTATTATATTATTATATATTTAACAAAATTATTATGAAAATAATTTAAATATTTATAAAGATATTATCATATTAATAATTTTAAAGATGTCAATATGGAAAGATATTATCTCTAAAAATATTTATTTTTAGAGTTTATGACTAATTTTACTTTTAAAAATAATTTAAATTTAAATAGATAAAGATAATATTAATTTAAAAAAAAATAGATATACTAAAATTTTCTTATACAAATAAGTTAAGACCTGAAATTTTTTTTTTCTAAAAGAATATCTATTCAAAAACTATTATCTTATATTTAATCTAAAATTATTATGGAAAATAATTAAATATTTATAAGGATATTAATAGTTGTAAAGATATTATTATAGAAAATTATTTTGTAAGATATTTTCCATTTTCTTTAAAAATATTAATTTTCAGAGGTTTTTTAAAAGAAATAAATTTATTGACCGAGTTTAACAATACAGTGATTAGAGAATAAAAGTAGGGGTGTTCCTAAACCCAAAAAAACCATCAAAACCTACAGTGTCCGACCAACTAAACCTAAACTACTCGCTTTTAAAATTAATAGGTTTGGATTTGGTTTGAAATTTTATAAACCGACACATAGGTTCAGCTTTTTGCGCTTTAGAGGTGACAATGCATCGAATCGAACCGGTCTTAAACCACCATATATATTATAGCCAGTTTTAACCTAATTTCATTTTTCTTTTTAAATTAAGACACTACCATATTTTTTTTTTCAAATTGTCATGATGTCCGTAGAAATTAATATTTTAGGTTGGGGAGGGTTTTTTTTTTTACTTATATTTGCGATTTTTTTTTCTTTTAAAATTTAATAATATCGCTTGGGTCATTCTTCAAATATTTGATTTTGCTTTATTACGATCTATAAATAACACAATTCTTCTTTTTTCAAAATAGAATATTGTAGTGGATAAAATAAATTATTTTTATCCAAACATAATATTTTTAGATAATTTATTGGTGAAAGTAGATTTCAGGTTATTAAAATGAAAATAATAGCACATATTGTAAATAATAGAGACAATTTACTATATTGTAAAAGTGATTAAGCTTTCAAAAAACTTATTTAAAAACAATTAAAGCTTTATTTGTTGAACATGTGGACATCTCACATCACTCAAATCAGTTATATAGTTTGTCTTTTTTTTTAAACTCAAATCAATTATATTATTCTAAACATATAAATAACGATCAAAATATGGAAAAATATATTTTGATTTGACAGAAATATCAAAAAGGAAATATAAAAATCATAATATCTTAATGGATATTTTTAAAATATCCATAAAATATAAATGGTTCAAAAATCAAAATTCATGAAAATATTTTAAACACTTAAAATTTGATAAAAATAATAACAAAATACATATAAAAATATTCTATAAATTTAATTAAGGTAGGTATTTTAAAATTTTAAAAACGTTTTTTTGTTAAAAGTGTTTTTGTAAAAAGTGTTTTATTATATTTTAAATAAATTTTTAATTATTTTTAATATTTCATTTAATAATTTTGTACTCATGGGATAACTTTTTGATATTTCATTTAATTTATTTAAATAATTAAAATTATTAATTTGTGATCTCTAAGCATGTTTTGGTGTGTAAGAGTCTTCGTAGATCAATACATAATTGAACCCTACACCTATCTCTCTCATTCCACGGAGCCCAACTTCCTCCTTTCATCTCTCTCTTACTCTCTCTTGTCTGCAGTCTCCCTCTCTCTAAACCATAAAACAGATAATTAAAAATAAATTTTAATAGAAAAATAAAGATCAACTTCGATTTTAAAACTAAAGTATATTTATTTATTTAATTTTTTAAAATTTTAAATTGAAGTTTAAAATAAAAACAAAAATAAAATATTATTTTTTAAAAAAGAATAAATAATATTTTAATCTTATTTTATTAAATTAAAAAAATTTCAAAAACTAAATATTAATTTTTTATTTTTGAATTCTTAATAAATTATTTTAATGAAATATTTTTCTCTTTATATTTATTTCTTAAAAGTAAAACTAAAGTTAACTTTTATTTTATTTTATTATTAAAATCAATTTTCGAACTATTAAAAAACAATCGTTCGTATGTCTAACTCATTTGGTTAAAGCTCTTTTAAAGGCAAGACATGGGATATGAGGGTTCGAGTCTTTAATACTAGAGACATTTTACTATATTGTAAAAGTGATTAAGCTTTCAAAAAACTTATTAAAAAACAATTAAAACTTTATTTGTTTAACACGTGAGCATCTCACATCACTCAAATCATGTGAAACCCCAGAAAATCCAAGATTTTGGATAAAGGGTAAAATAAAAATTCCTGGCCAAAATCCTAATTTTCTGTATCCTGATTTACCTAAACCGGGATTTCTCCTGAATTCGCCTCAATGAATTTAGCTACCACTACTTTCGTTGAATCTCGAGGTGGCTCTGCCTCACGCTTTTTCGAGGCGTGAGGTGCCTGATGACACACGGCACGATAGCGACGCTTACTCGGTGCTACGTGGTCTACTAAGTTTAATGGCCTCACAATGAGCCACGTGTGTGAAAGATCCCATGGCTTCATACATCGAGCCATGGTGACGATGTCAAGGAATTATGAAATGCTAAAAGAAAAATGGAAAGGGAGAGCCAATAACTTTGACCTGAGAATGTGACAATTTCCTCCCATTATTCGATGGGCACTTTCAAAGGAAGAGAAATGACCAAAAAGGAGAAGAGAAAATGAGGAGAAATGAAAGGGAAATGAGATGAGAAAAGAGAAAAATAAAAAGAAAAGCAAAAAGGAGAGAAAAGAAAAGAAAGGAAAGAATCCGTAGAGAAAAAAAAGAAGAAAAAGTGGGAAGGGGCGAGTGAAATGAAGGCTTCCTGTTTCGGAGGCCTAGACGCTCGAAAAGTTCCAGAACTGTAGTTGGTGCACCGCAGTGGGATCTACGGACACCAAAAAGTTGAGTTTCACAAACCCCAAGAGTGCAGGATATTTTCCTACTGGGCTTTATTTTAGCCTTCAAAGGCTTTATACCTAAGTAGTATTGTTTGTGGGAGGCCATGAGAGGCCATGTAAATTAGTTCCAAGCTTTGGAATTAAAGGGTATGGATTTCATGACAGGCTTTACGCCACCGACTGTGGAGCTGGGTCAACATTAGTAACCGAAAGTTTCTAGGTGTGGTGGTTTGTGGTTGTGATAATGATGCTTGGAACCGGATTGGTTCATGTTTGCGAAGGGGCCGTGAGGTACCCTGTTGAATGGTCCTAATTTTTGAGACCTTGTTGTGTGTTATGGCTTGCTTAAATAACATGCTAAGTGTGAAAATGTGATATTGATGCATGCTATTTGATGTATTGATATGGTTTGTATGGAGGTAGATTATACGATAAATTATAACGTTCATGGTATGAAACGTTTATGTAGTGTCTTATCCATGTATTAACATGAGGAAAATGCATCGCATCACGGTTTGATATATACGGCCACATCGCGCCGTCGTGTGGTACAGGTATAATGGCAGCAGGAATGGGTCGTGAACTCGGGAAAAATGGGACAAAGTCCAAGATAGAGATTCACGAGAGTGTAAAATGACTCAAAATGATAACCATATGTTCATGGAGCAAGTCATAGATCCCCAAAGGTGAAAGTCCCCAATGTTATTCACTAGACATGAATCCCGACGATGTTCGTGAAAATGTCAAAGGCATGCGCGTCCTACTTGGCAAACCCTAAACTGCGGGTCTACAAAATAAAGGAAAAGACTTCATAAATAAATTGAGGGTTTCCATTCCAATGGTTAGTCATGGTATAGTACATAGATGACTTGTTTTAGTCACACTTGGCATTCCAGATGTGAGGGAGTCGGTTGGGACTCAGGTGGTGAGCATGAGGGCCGTGATTCATGCATGATATAGTATATTTCATATAGAAAATAATTGTATGGAATGTGATTGATTTGCTTATATATGTCATCGTATTATGCATTTTAGGGGCGGAGTAACCCTCAGAGGAAGACTCTCTACTAGGCCTTGCTCTTTCACTCCCATCGTGGGACCCCCTTTCAAGTACAGAGACTATCCAGGGAGACGGCATTCAGTAGAGGTAGTTTTTGAGAAGAAAGCCAAAATGTGGCTTTGAGGGGCTTTGTAAATATGTATAACTCTTTTGTGACAATGGAAACTATAAGAATATAGTTGATTATTTTTGGTCTTATGAGTATGGGATGTAATGGGCCTCATGTGGCTATTTTACTGTGTATGCACCTCGTGGATACGAGATGTATGTATCTGCGCTGATTATCAACGACACCCCTGACTGGGGCCTCAAATCGCTTATATAGTTTGTTTGTTTTTTAACTCAAATCAATTATATTATTCTAAACATATAAATAATGATCAAAATATGGAAAAATATATTTTGATTTGACAGAAATATCAAAAAAGTTGAAATATAAAAAATATAATATCCAAATATCTTAATGGATATTTTTAAAAATATCCATAAATGATAAATGGTTCAAAAATTAAAATTCTTGAAAATATTTTAAACACTTAAAATTTGATAAAAATAATAACAAAATACATATATAAAAATATTTTATAAACTTAACTACGTAGGTATTTTAAAATTTTAAAAATGCTTTTTTGTTAAAGTGTTTTTTTGTAAAAGTGTTTTTTATATTTTAAATAAAATTTTAATTATTTTTATTACTTCATTTCAATATTTTTTACTCATGGATAACTTTTGATATTTCCTTTAATTATTTTAAATAATTAAAATTATTAATTTTAGACTTAAAGCAATTTTTCTTTGACGCTACTGAGTCTTCGTAGATCAATACATAATAACCCTACCTTCTCGCTACGCCTATCTATCACTCTCTCATTCCACAAAGCTCGACTTAATCTGCATAAATTATTTGACATAATACAAGTAATTTAATAGGTAATGAATGACCTGATATATTTTTAAAAAAAAATTAACATAAAGTTAACTTAATATTACTTTTGTTCATTAAGACCATTATGTTTTAGTAAATAAATAATCTCACATTCTCAACTAATACATTTATGATATTTTTTAAAGTAATGTTTGTTAAATTGCCACAAGTAATGTCACTAACATTGTCTTTTGTTAAAATATTTTGTCGAAAAATCACCATATGCGCTCAAAGTCTAGGTCTATAGCTACAATTTATAAATGACATTTAAATGTCGAATGAATTATCTATTATATATAAGTATTGCTAAAAATGTTTGCACAAATATATTTGTAGCTACATTTTGTTTAATTGTGGGTTATATGTCACAAAACATAGCAATGTTTGTTAAATGTTAAACAATGTCACTAATAATTTTTTTCTATTGCAACATTTTGACAAAAAGTCACCTATACACATCGCAAAATATGTAAATCTAGAGTAAATACCTCTTATAAACATCATTGAAATGTGTCAGAATAAATTATCGACATATAAATATGTATTGCTAAAAATCGCTATAATAAATAAATTTGTAGCTACAATTTATTAATTGGTTATATGTCACAAACATAACAATGTTTGTTAAAATGCTCTAGAAGATATAGCTAATATTTGCTCTATTGCACCATTCGTTAAATTATCGCAAAATTATCACTAAAAGTTTTTGCATTACAACATTTTATGGAATCGTTGCTAAAATGTTGGTTTATATCGTTTAAGTGATGTTTACAAAAAACGCCGTCTTAGCAATGTGGCTATAAACCAAATTTGTTGTAGTGTTTGGATCATATAGAGCTTCAAGTTTCAAGGCAAATGAAACTACGTTCTAAAGATATCTCCATTATCGTATTCACATCTTCATTTAATTTAATTTCCTCTAATATTTCAACGGTAAATAGTACCATTCTAATTATATAAACATGGATTTGTCGATATAGATGAATCAAAACAACCCTTTTTGCTACTATACATGTACTGTGGTGGTATTTATACCTATATAGCTTTATCAAACACTTATCTCAATCATCCAAATATATTTATGTTAATTAGTAAAATAAGTTGTATGTGAATGAGTGTCATAACATTTGTACCTTACTTGTAAAGATTAATCATAAGTTATATGATCAAAATATGATTTATAAGGCTAGTGTACAAAGATAATGCAATTGAAATGATTTTAAAATTCATAATCACAACAACTTTCAATAATAAAAAAAAATAGTTTGATGAAGAGTCCAGCAATGAAAAATAATAATTTAACTATTGAGAGATATGATTTTAAAAAGCAAAGAGTCGACTATATAAATTTATATAACTAATATCTACTATAACACTCACCCTTCTTTCATCAATAGTTAACTTTATTTCATTGCAGAACTATTTTTGTTTCAAAATTTGACCAACATTTCAACATAAAGAAGATTATAATTCTCATATTTAGTATTTAAAACTTGTACACAAAACCTATTAAGGTGAAAAAATAAATAGAAGGATTGACTTAATGGGCCATTTTGGATAAGAGGACTCATTGAATGATGATCATGATTCATATTCTTTTGCATGAAAGTAGATACTAGTAGATTTAAGTTCTATTTTTTTTTTTTTTTTTTGACAATTAAGCACTTTATTATAATGTACTAAACTGTCTCCACTAGGACCCCTCGATCCCCTCCCTGGATATCCTGCATTTTTAAACTTTGAACGCTCTACCAACTAAGCTAGGCATGCCGACATTTTTATTTTTATTTAAAAAAACGAATTGAAAGAGAAATTCATCTAAATAATAATTAAAAGTATTATATATTCCATGTCATTACCAATATATATATATATATATATGTAGAGAGAGAGAGAGAGAGAGAGAGAGAGGTATGAATACATATTGATTCATATTGGTATTATGATGATATGGTCAATGTCATTACCAACATTTCCATGCCATGGTTAATGATTAAAAAGGAAGTAATTGAAACGCATATTTGCCAAAGTCGAAAGAGTGGGTGAGTAGAAATTAAAGTCTTTCATTATAATGTCATGCTTGAAAAGACCACTAGGAAATAATTGAGGTGTCAAATGTTATTTATAAATTCTTATGAGCATCATCATTATATACATTGTCATATATGAGGCTTCTCTAAAGCATCTCCTAGCTTGTTATCATTTATGTTGGCAGCTTGTTATTATTTATGTTGGCAGCTTGTTATTATGTAAAATCCGAGTAAATTTGAATTTTAAGACAATGAAACGGATCTCGCCGTTAGGTTCGTCTCATGAAACCTAATTGCCTAGGAGAAATTTGTCAAATTCCGAAGAGGCAAATTTTTTTACGTTTTTCAAGGTAACGGGTGTCTGGTGACCCCTAAAGAACAGAATGTTTAAGAAAATTCTGGAAGTTGGAAAAATCACTTAAATAAAGTTCATACAAAACTTGTTTGAACAAAAACCGGGACAAAATGAAGAGTTTCGGGGCACAAATGAAATCAAATAAGGAAGTGACACATGGCATGATGACACATGGCATGTGACACTTGGTGTGATAGGGAGAGATTTGGTGGATAGAGATGGGTGGGAAAGGAGTCGGTGGAGGAAATATCGGGTTGAGTGGAGAGAAAGGCAAGAGATAAAGAAAGGGAAAAGGAAAGAGAGAAAGAAAGAGAGAAAGAAAGAGAGAAAGAAAGAGAGAAAGAAGGGAGAAAGAAAGGAGAAAGAGAAAAAGAATGAGAGAAATGAAGATCCGAGGAGATCTCTGGCGTTCCTAACATTCAAAATTCACAACCAAGAGCAACAAAATCTCTATCACGACAAAGATTTTTTCTGTCGCGACAAACAAAACATGAAGGAGGTGAATTCCCTGTCGCGACAAGAAGCTGAAGAGCAACACAAGAAGAATGGTGACAAAGAAATTCTTGTTGTGACATAATCAAGACTTGTGTCGCTACAAAGAAGTTTTCTATCGTGACAATAAAAGCGATGAAATGATAAAATTCTATCGTGATAGAGAAAAAGTAGGTCGCGACATAAATTGAAGAAGAATTGAGAATGGCCAAGGGAATTGTGTCAGAACATATAATTCTATGTCGCGACAAACAGCCTCACAGTTTACAAGAATCGAGAAGAAAAGTCCGCACCAAGGAGTTTTGTCGCAGAATAGAAATCTGCTAAGGACTTAAAGAAACTCACGCGATAGAGAAAACTCTATCGCAAATGCAGCTGACAAATGGGGTGAATATTTGTCGCGACAAGAAAAATTATGTCGCGACAAACTCCAGATGAACAAGGACATGAGAAGCTGGGTGCAAACAGGTTTGGTGTCGCGACACAAGGCATTCCTATCGCGACAAGAACAAGACTGTTGAATACAATTTATGTCACGACATTATCAAAGTATGTCACGACACAATCCAAGAGCAAGCCCAGAGAACAGTAGCGACGTATCACATAGTTACGACAAAGGCAATGACAGGTAAGACCTAAAAGCCTCCGTCACGGCCGCACCTTTCTATGTCTACAATGTAATTTTGTAGAATCCACAACGCACTAATGAAGTAGCCCAACATCGGTAAAGTCTATAAATACACGCTATAGGGCAAATGTGCGCAGCCGCGCCTAGGATTTCTAGGTGGTCAAGACTCTGCACATTTTTTTTCTTTTTATTTTCCATTTTAGTAGATTTAGCTTAGTATAGTTTTATTTTGTTAGTTTTCCCTTTTAATTTTCTCGGATTTGGGTATTGTACCTGGTTTTCAGCTGGTATTTCTTTTATAAATTCTTCTTTTCATTTACTGTTTGATTTAAATGGATGCTGGAAAGTTTCTAGAGTTCATTTATTTTAGTTCGTTTATGATTTCAGTGAATTTTCCTAATCAGTTAGTCATTGATAAGAGTAAACCAGTTTTGAAAAGTTGAGCTCATTGGAAATGGGTCATTAATGATAGTCATTTTGCTGCATAAGGTAGAAGAAAGCTTTTAATTGTAATTCAATTTATATGATCGGGTATTGTTTATAAATTTATCGTTCTCAATACTAGTACCTGTACCCAATGGGCAGTGATCGTATCTCACTTTGATTTCCAGGAGGCCCTTAAGGACACAGATGAGAATCCTCGAGAGTGTAAAGAAGTTCCTTGTGTGCATAAGTGTATCATCATATGGAACGAATGAACTTTGAAGGATTACTGTGATAGATCACCAACTTCTTACGAGATAAGCGAGGGAAGGTTGAATTCAGTATTTGTTTAATTACTCAGAGGTCTCTCCTCTTTCTGCTGAATTGATTCTGATCCCATGTTAGCTGAGATGTAATCAAGGAGATGGAAATTTTTCTCAGAAGTGTAGGATGAGGAGTCAAACAAATTGGAGAAGGCTTGCAATATCCTGTCTATGGGGGCAAGAATTCTTTAGTCCTAAGATCTTAGTATGAAGTATTAAAAAAGGAAAAATACTTAAATCTTAGAAAGAGGGTTACATATTACAAGTAACTGATTAGAATCATGTCTCAGAAATGAATATGAACCTTTAATCAGTGAAAATATGGTTGAGGGAGAAATCCAAACTATACTACCTTGCATCTTTGACAAACTCGTTTTCCAATTTATGGTCAGAGCTTTCAATCGAAAAGAGTGCAAAGTGATTATTGGCCAATTGATCCATTTCTAGTTTGTCTCACTCAGTGAATTCTCAACTCCAAATTTTATTAAACTTTACTTTTGTATATTTAAGATTTCAGTCTAGGACTACATTTTAGTCCTTTTATCATCATATAAGTGGAGTTCAAATAATAATGATCTTGAGTAGTTGGGGTAGTTAGTCTTTTGATTTATCATTTTTCCTTGTGGGAACGATATCTGACTTTAACATCCACTTATTACTTGTACTCACCTATGCACTATGTGTGGACGAGACCACACATAAATTTTAAATGAGTCATTTTACAAGGAAGAACAATTTCATCTTTTCATACATCTAAAAAATGTTCTTAACAAGTTTTGGCATTGTTGCCAAGGACTGAAAAGTTCTTGTGTGGCAACACCAGAAGATTGGCATACACTGATCACATCATACAATTTGGTCTTAACAAAGAGTACATCTCTATCCAAAGCAGGATCTAAGATTCGTGATTGTGCTACGACACCGTTACGTGGGCAGGCACGTGCCTGCTTAGTACCCACTGCACTTTAGGTACCTATTGTGTTGCGTCCCTCTCATTCATTGTTACTGGTCTATACAAGCAAACATTTGTATGATAAGAATTTGAATAATGAATAATAAGAAAGCATAAGGAATCAGTTCTGTTCTGTAATGTACCTATGGGTACCTTCTGTACAAGATCTCTATTCTGAACTCCTACGAGAGATATGAAAATTTCGTTATAAGAATTATGTTATATGAAAACTCTGTTATAGAATTCTGTTATACGTAAACTCTGACATATGCATTATGTTATATGTATCCTGTAATTGTGGACCACTTCAAGTGGTCATATCTGTTATCTGTTTCCCACTAAGCTATAAGCTTAGCACGAGTGTTTCATCCATGTAGGTACTGAAGAGGACATCTAAGGCATTCCACATACAACAAGGCCAACACAGCAATAGGAGTCCACCTGATGTAGGTTTTTGACTCTATTTTGTAATGTAAATGTAATATTTTTGTAATAGTGAAATTTGTTTATGTACAAGTAAATGGGACTCAGGAATATGTACATAACAGTTTAAACACCACTACAATGGTAGTTTTACAAGATACATTATGATATTTGGAATTATATATCGAAATGGGCCCACTAATGTCAAAAAATCAATTAAAGGAGTCCCGGTCCAGTGTCGCGCCCCCTCTCTTTGCCTAAGCGAGGGTAGGGGCGTGACACACTCGATTTTGAATGTAGCATTTTGTATTTAGTGCTTCAGTCTTCTTAGCTCTAAGCATGACACGAGACATTTCTTGTAAGGTTTTGTTCTTTCGTTCCACTACTCCATTTTGTTGAGGAGTCTTGGGAGTAGAGTACTCATTCCTTATGCCATGTTTATTGCAGAAGTTGTTAAAGTGGGAGTTTTCAAATTCCTTCGCATGATCACTTTTGATTCGTACAGACTTCTTATGGTGAAGGTTTGCTTCAAGTAAAGCTTTAAATACATCAAAGGTATCTGATTTTCCTTTGAGGAAGTGTATCCATGAATATCTAGAAAAATCATCGACACACACAAAAGCATACCTTTTTCCCTCAAGATTTTCAATCTGCATAGGACCCATGAGGTCCATGTGAAGTAGTTTGAGGATCCTTGCGGTGGTCATGTGTTGTATCACTATGTGGGGCATCCTGACCAGCTTTCCCAATTTACATGAGTCGCATATTTTTCCAAAGTCAGCTCGCATTTTTGGAATTTCTATAACAACATCTACTGCTATGATTTCATTTAGGCTTCTAGGACTTATGTGGCCTAGTCTTCGATGTCAAATGTCTGAATTGCTTGTCAAGGTAGTGTTGCAAGTCCCTCAAAGAGCCAATAGATAACAGTTGTCTAGTGAACTTTTGCCTTTCATGACACATAAGTTTGAGTTGTCAGTGACTAGACAACTTCCTTTTGTAAACTAAACAAACAAGCCATCATCACACAGTTGGTTGACGTTGATAAGGTTTACCTTTAACCCTTTTACAAGTAAGACATTCTCGAGTCTAGGCATACCTGAGACCTTCAGAGAGCCGCTACCCAAAACTGAGCCTTTACCTCCATCTCCAAAGGTTACAAAATCTATACTGTAAGGTTGCAGGTTGATCAGAAATTCCCTATTACCAGTCATATGTTTAGAACTACCATTGTCAAAATACCATTTCTCTTCTACCTTTGTCTTTAGAGAGGTACAAACAACTAGGCACCTCCCATCCCTTTTTATTATCCATACCTATTTTGTCTTTGGGTGCGCACCTGTTGCCTCATCTCTTGACGCATCAAGAAGTGAGAGCACTCCTTCCTGATGTGCCCCCCATTTTCTACAGCAATAGCACCTGAGTGCTGGTAAGGTTGGCTTTCTTCTATGATGTCGATCTTTACCCTTCCAAGTCTCTTTTGTAGGTTCTCTCCCTTGAACTTAATTCTACCACAGTCTTTATCCTTTTTTCCTCTTTTCAATATTTGTTCTAAGGTCATAGTCTCTAAATTCAACATACATACAGACTTCTTCATCTACTCCAGTTCGTGCAGAGTCTCTTCCTATTGGCATACCTTGTTTAGGAGCATATTGTTTTGTTTGACAAGGTCTTCTTTCTCATTGCTTAGTAGCGAAACTTGCTTTCGTAGATCTTGATTCTCATTGAGAGCCTTCACCAGTTTCTCGTACATGACCCTATAAGAATGAACCATATCTTCACCTGAAATTTCTTCATCATCACTACTTTCAGCAATTGCCCCAAGGGATGATGTAGAATTTGTTGCAACACCTACAGGAGGATCCTCTAGTGTGGCTAAACTAACTAGGACCATAACTTCACTAAAGGGCTCCTCTCGTTCCACAGACCTTTCATCACTCCAGGTCACTGTGTAGGACTTGTTTTTCTAACGGGTGTTAGCACATTCTTCCTGGATGTGATCATAGCATTCACATTCCCTACACTGAATTCCTTTACTCTTGTTTGTTGCTTCAGTGTTGACTCTAGAAAACCTGTTTCCTTTAAAGGAAGCTGCAGATGGATCAGGGCTAAAATTTGTGTTTTTTGTTAAGTAAGTACATTTTAGTCTCTTGTTCATTTTTCTAGCAACTTGGTTGAACTTATTTGTCAAGAGAGCCATGGATTCAAAAAGATCATCATCTTCTTCTTCTTCTTCTTCTTCGCCCTGTTGTAGTTCAACCTGAAATGCCACTATTTTCCTCTGTTTCTCTTATCTTCGTCAAGCTCTATTTCAAAGGTACGAAGTGAGCCAATCAATTCCTCAAGCTTCATGGTTTCAAGGTTCTTTGCTTCTTCAAAGGCGGCCGCCTTATAAGCGAACCTCTCTAGCAGAGTTCTTAGCACATTTCATATGAGCTTTTCTTTAGGAATTTTCTATCCTATAATGAACGAGTAATTTGAAATATCGCTTACTCTAACATTATATTGCCCGATTGTCTCACTTTCTTCCATTCGAAGATTCTAGAATTTAGAGATGAGCAATTCTATTCTTGATTTTAGCATAGCAACAGTTCCTTCGAGCTCAACTTGGAGTATGTCCCATGCATCTTTGGTTGACTCAATGGCAGAGATGTTTTTGAATTGTGTGGGACTTACACCATTGAAAATGGCGTCGAGGGCCTTCCAATTGTTACACAACTACTTATTTTCTTCTACTATCTAATCAAGTTCGCTTTTGGGTACCTCTTTTCCTGACTCATCTTTCTTGCTGGGAGGGGTATAGCCAATCAAGACTCCGCCAGGCTAGTTCATCCATGGATTCAGTTTGTAACGCACGCGAGCGCGAAGCCCAAAGACTCCATAGCTACTGTCAACGTAGGAGGATCTAATCAACCGATCTAATCTTCTTTCAAGAGATCCATCTGGCACTTAGAGGTAAACAGTCAAAAAAAATTTGTGATCCACTCAATATCTTAGAGTGACCCGCTCTGATACTAATTGAAATAAAATAGAGACTGTGTATTATGATAGTGCTCCACACAATGTTACATCCACTGGTAAGGCACTGTCATAACCGAGACAATTAACCCTTTTATAATGCAATGAGAATAATGCATGAAATAGTAAGATAAAAGGTTAGGTGAAAGATTATGCACACACACACACGGAGGAAGACAGGGATTGGTCACGAGGTTCGGCAATTACCTACGTCTGTAAGGTTGAGCCCAGATGTAAGGTGTTTCACTATATATCAATTAGGTTATAAGTTGGACTTAAGTGAGACAAGGCTCCCCCTTTCTCATAGTCGTCTTCTCCTAACTATCCCATAGAGAAATATTGAAATAAGCTCCCCTTATTTCCCACACGCATTTGGGTTCATTGATGCCTAATCACTCCATCCCGAGTAAAGTAAGTGTACTGCTCACAAGTAGTACCTACACCTGCTCTTTCTTCGAATAACAACTCCTCTAAACAACCTTCTATTTGTGTGCTTTATCCATAATCTGCAAAGGTCTCTTCTTCTCCTATTTAAGCACGAATATGGGATTCTTCATATTGACCAAATCCACATATTTCCAAAACTGATTTATATGATCACCATCACTGGTTGATTTCCTTCCTTATGCATGAGACAGAACATTCTTCCTTTCCACTCTGGTTGATTTCTTTCTTTATACATGGGACAAAATATTATTTTCCAACTAGGCTCCTATAGATGAGATCTCCTACAGCTGAGATTTTCATAATCTTAAATGATCACAATTCTTCCTTTTATACTTCCTTCCTCAATACATAGAGAATAATACTAGATTTTCTAAATCTCTTGCCTTATACTTCCTTCCTCAATACGTAGAGAATAATACCATATCTTCTAAATCTCTTGCCTAATTCGACGAAGAATCTTTCCAATGTAGTTGATGTCTAGCTAAGGTAAGGTCATTCTTTCCTTGTTCTGTCTACATGACTCGACGTATGATTCAAGGCCATCCACTATGACAATGTGACGGGTCACATGTAATGTTTATCGTTGTAAATCTCTGTCTGGTTATTGACATATGAGAGTCGATTCTGCATTTTAACATGGTGGTAATTTATAATACCACACTGTGATTAGAGTGATAAGATATCGCATCAATACTGTCTCAACGTAATAACGACAAGAATCACTTGATCCCTTATTGAAGTGATTCATGTATCAACTATTTGATACTATCCACTGTATTCAAACAATGGATCTAATCATTGTCATTTGGAGTATTCGATCCATTAACTGGGTGTGGTATTAGAAACAAACAGATCCCACACTGCAGAGACATCTCAACATTTCAAACTCATCGATGTGATTCACTCGCCCGACACTACAACACCCAGTCGAGATTTGATCAACCCCCGGAACAGAAAGATCATTTGAATTTATGTTTATATTTAACAACATAAGTTCAGATTAGTTTATTTAGAGACATGAAATTATTTATAGATAGAGCATTTTGTGATATCATCATAACATGATAACTGTAAACCACTTGGGCAGAATGGTATCAACAAATCTACAATCGAGATCCATACGATTTAACCGCGAACACTCGTCGGAAATCTTTTGCGTCATCATCATCGATTGAGACAACAATTAGCGGACGACATTTGAGAGGCTGAGAGGCGTATACAGATATAACATTGATTAGATCAGACTGAACATATATCATGCCATTGAGGAAAATCGCGTAGATGGATGGCGGATGAGTGTAATCCAAATAAGCCAATGATGGCTTGACATGTGGCAATGAGAGGACAAAAGAATACATTTCTTCTCCATTTTTGCTGGAATCCGGCAGTGGGAGAGGGGAGAGCATATTTTTTAAAAAGAGAGGGTTTTTAGAGAGAGAAAGTCCAACTTCTCTCTAGATTTCCCGTTGTTCGAACCGTCGGTTCTCGTCGGGCCAAGAAGCAAAGTTGTTCTACGCTGCAAGGGCTACGAGTGGGCACCGATTTTGTGGAGTTTTGAAAACTCCGGGAGGTATGGGTTTTCTCCTACTTGATTTAATCCCTTTTTAATAGCTTTGTTAATGCTTTGGGTGGTATGAGGTCATGAGAGGTCATTTGATTAGTCCTTCCAAAATTCGAATCAAATACCGAAATTTGAGACACATTTTCGGGACGCCCATAGACTCAAGCCAGAAGCCAGGTTATAATTTATGCAATAAATTATGGTTTGCGTTGCTGGGCTGGAAATGGCTATGGATTTAGGTCTCCACAAAGAACCGACAGCCAGGAGAGAGGCCGCCCACTTTATGCCCATCGCACGGGATGTGGACCGTTAAAATGCCTCGATTTCGCTTGGTTGACCAAAATGGTCCATGTGTGTCAGAAGAAAAATATTGCTTAAGATGAATGGCCTGGGAGCAGGTATGGAAAGAAATTGTTAATGCATGAAAATTTAGTGTGTTAACATGAGTGTTTGATTATATAAAATATAATTGTGTGAGAACCATTGGAATTAAATTGGATTGTTGATTAGCCCATGTGAGCTAATTTTGATGTTATTGCTAAGAATTGAATAACATGTGGTTGGTATGTAAATTTTGTTAATATATGCATAATTGATACATTGGCATGTGTGGTTTGGAAATGGCATAATGCATTCCATATGCACCGGGGCACCCTAGAACGATAGGTGTGAGTGCATGACATGAAAGAAAATAAAAAGGAAATGGTTGTGAAAGGAATTTCAATGGAAGATTTTCCGAAAAATTGGGTTGGGAGATTGTCCAACAATTCACATCGGAGGAGCCCATGAATTGTTTCGAAGAGTTATCCAACAAATTCGCCTCGGAGGGTTGTCCAATAGATTTTACCGAAACTTAGTAGTATGTTTTCGAGAACAAAACCTTGTTTCAAAACAAAGGTTTTTCACTCTCATTTAGGCACGCGTGAGGGAGCCGTGAGGGCTCTCGAGAAGTGAAAGGGTGAGTCGCATTCTCATCCATATCATGTGGTGATATTCGCAGAACTCGTATTTGCTTGAATGTGTTTGTGTTGAACCATTACATGTGTACTTGGCTGAGTAACCCATGTAGGGATAATTCCACCATCGGCATTGCTCACCCCTGCCGAAGGAACATTATTTTCGTGCAATGTGAAGTGTTCGGGAAGACAGCGCTAATTAGAGGTCGCTTTTGAAAAGAAAGCCGGATTGTGGCTTTGATATGTAATTTGTAAAACATGTACTATAATTCTAAATTTTAATATATGTTTGTGTTAAGAGTGATGTAATAACTCTCTTGAACTATTGTAATATAGTTGGTTAGATTTTAGTGAGTATTGATGTATGGGCCCAAGTGGCCATTTTTACTCATGACATGAGATACGGGTTTTTCACAGGTTGACGGGTTGTCAACGGACCCCCGGGATTTGGGGCTTCACAAATAAATACGACGGAATGTGTAGCTTTGAGAGACAGTGTTCTTGCTACAACATACAATGATTTCTCAATTCTAGAGATTGAAAGGGATTATAAAGTAATCATATATTGTTATAATAAAAAAAAATAGTTCACCTAGTTAAATTATTATATTAATGGAGGATATTTGGACACTTTCTTGAATCTAAATATTTACAATTGTTGTCATATTTATAAAGAAACGAATAGAACAACAGATTGTTTAGCTAAGAAATGAATTGGTAATACTAATTCAAATATTTGGTGGTCAAATTTTCTTAGTAAATATGTGTTTGAAGATTATTGTAAAGTTTTCTTGAATCATTTGTGTAATTTTTCTTATTCGTAGTCTCCTTTCATCAAAAATAAAAAATAAAAAATAAAAAATATTGGGCTCACTGCATGTTCAATATGTGGTGGTTTAAAAAGTTTTGGGTCATGGCTTACTTATCACAACCGTCCAATTTGTAAATAAATTAATGGAAGATTTCTCAATTGTACATATGACAACCTGGAAGCCAAATTCGGCCATTTGTTGACAAATCAACCATGCATGTAGCTCCATCTTTTATTTGTCCTTTGTATTTCTCTCTGGAGTTAAATATTGTAAATAAAGGGAAAGGAAAAAATTACAAATTATGAGAAATGACTTTAGCCCACTAATGCTTAGAAACATGAAGGAAATTATTTTAATGGTTTTATCTTTATTTTTTATTTTTTCATTTGCATTAGTAGATTTAAATATCAATTTTTCAAAATCTTGTTCAAACTAGATAGAATTGAAATAGTATTTACTACTATTGATTTAATTATTTTACATACATATTCATTTGACAAGCAAAATGTAATGTTAATAATTGACTATTTGCGCATCTTATTACAAGATACCTCAAAAGATAAAATATTTAATGTTAGTTATATGAGTTAGAAAAATTTATGTAGTTTATAACATATGATTTTGGTTGATAGTTCAATGATACGATCTCATATCGGTTCTACACAAGAGTGTGAAGTGGTACTTAAGCTTAAAAGGTTTTTCCACCTATCAGGTCGGTCTTTTGGGTTGAGTTCTCCGATTGGGCTTGAGGCCTTATCATTTGTGTTTTCATTGAGAGCTGGTAAGTAGTGGGAGAGGGCTACCTAGGAAAAGGGCTACCTAGGAAAAGGGTTACCTGGAAGAGGGTTATCCTATGCCCCAAAGGTAGGTCCGGAGTGAATGCTAGCTAGAGTGTGAGCCACCCAAAGTGAATGTCGTCCGCGGACGTCCGGTTTCTCAAGGGGTATGGAATGATACGATCTCACATCAGTTCCACACAATAGTGTGAAGTGGTACTGAAGCTTGAGAGGTTCTCCCACCTATCAAGTCAATCTTTTGAGTTGGGCTCTCCAATTGGGCTTAAGGCCTTATCATTGGTAATAAATTTATTTGACAAACTTGTTTAATTTCCTTCCACGTACTCCAATAGTTAAATTGAATAATCTAATTAATATATCAAATACTCATCCACTAGAATTATGATATTTAATGACTAACAAAATATATCTTATTCTTTTTGCACAATGCGAACATTTTAAAAATGTGGAAGAAGTCACAATATTTTGGTATTTTTATGACTTAAGAGGATGAATGACAAATCACATTATCATGCATGTATACTTGAAAAGAAAATAAAAAATACATTGAAAAAAAAAACACTATCATACATTTGTATAACTATTTTAAAATGTGGTGTAAAAGATTAAAAATATATGTAGAAGATATGATTGAAAATCCAAATAAAATCTTCAAACAAGTTTCAATGATAATTGTAATTAAATTCTAATAATCAAAAAAATATAATTTAAATATACTCTTAAATACGATTGAAAAGGTGATTAATCATAAGATATATTCAAGTAGATAATTCTAGTCTCGTGCTTCTTTGAATCTCTCATTGTCAACTTATAAGTGCTTTAATTCTAGAGGCATTATGCAATTCTTTAATTTAATTATGAATATTAAACTTCATGGCAACAAAAAATTAGCATATATTTTATTTCATAAAATGTTGATTATTTTTATGTGTAACTAGCAAACAAAATAAGTAACAAATTAGTTCAAGATTGTAATTAAGAAGTCATAACTCCTTATCTTTTACGAGAGACAAAAACAGCAAACACAATCATATTACAACACTTGTAGAGTGAAAGTGACTATTACACTATGATCAGTGTAAATATTACATGTTTTAACTTTCTATAATGGCTTTCACTCCCATCCACCCAGGTAGCAAATTTTGAGGTCGATCAAACCATGTAGCAAACATTGAAGTCGATGACTTCCAACCACTTGAGGTTTAAGGCATCGGACCTTAAAGATATGTGGATCATATAGAGCTTCAAGTTTCAAGGCAAATGAAACTACGTTCTAAAGATATCTCCATTATCATATTCACATCTTCATTTAATTTAATTTCCTCTAATTTTCAATGGTAAATAGTACCATTCTAATTATACACACGTGGATTTGTTGATATAGATGAATCAAAACAACCCTTTTTGCTACTATACATGTACTGTGGTGGTATTTATACCTATATAGCTTTATCAAACACTTATCTCGATGATCACATTATATTTATGTTAATTAGTAAAATAAGTTGTATGTGAATGAGTGTCATAACATTTGTACCTTACTTGTAAAGATTAATCATAAGTTATATGATCAAAATATGATTTATAAGGCTAGTGTACAAAGATAATGCAATTGAAATGATTTAAAAATTCATAATCACAACAAATTTCTATAATAAAAAAAATAGTTTGATCAAGAGTCCAGCAATGAAAAATAATAATTTAACTATTGAGAGATATGATTTTAAAAAGCAAAAAGTCGATTATATAAATTTATATAACTAATATCTACTATTACACTCACCCTTCTTTCATCAATAGTTAACTTTATTTTTTCAGAGATACATTGAGGTCTTATTCTATGTTATGATAGGTTCATTGCATAAGTATTTTTGTTTCAAAATTTGACCAACATTTCAACATAAAGAAGATTATATTTATCATATTTAGTTTTTAAAACCTGTACACAAAACCTATTAAGGTGAAAAAATAAATAGAAGAATTGACTTAATGGGCCATTTTGGATAAGAGGACATATGGAATGATAATCATGATCCATATTCTTTTGCATGAAAGTAGATACTAGTAGATTCAAGTTTTTTTTTTTTTTTTTTTTGACAATTAAGCACTTTGTTACGATGTAGTAAACTGTCTCCACTAGGATCCCTCAATCCCCTCCTTGGATATCCTACATTTTTAAACTTTGAATGTTTGAAAGAGAAAATCATCTAAATAATAATTAAAAGTATTACATATTCCATGTCATACTAATATATATATATATATATATATATATATATATATAGAGAGAGAGAGAGAGAGAGAGAGAGAGAGAGGTATGAATAAATATTGATTCATATTGGTATTATGATGGTATGATTAATAATACTACGATTGATTCATCATTCTCAACATTTCCATGCCATGGTTAATGATTAAAAAGGAAGTAATTGAAACACATATTTGCCAAAGTCGAAAGAGTGGGTGAGTAGAAATTAAAGTGTTTCATTATAATGTCATGTTTGAAAAGACCATTAGGAAAAAATTGAGGTATCATGTTAATTATAAATTCTTATGAGCATCATCATTATATACATTATTATATATGAGGCTTCTCTAAAGCATCTCCTAGCTATTAGAGTATATTTAGGGTTTCTTTTTATTGGCTTTATGCTATTACCTTTTTGTCCTTATATTAGTATATATATATACCTCTAATCCTCTCAATAAAAATAAGCCCTTCATAATATGGTATCGTGAGCATCGTTTAACAAGAAAAAACCAACCCTAAGCCGGCTTATCGTTTATCGCCCATCATGATCCGATAACCCCGTCATGTCGCTTCAATGGCGCATAAGTCTTCTTCCACCATCACCGTTGCTAGACTCCTTGTCATCCGACGTGGAACGGACCATCACGCCCCAAAAATTTTATCATATCAATGTCAATGCTCGCTAATCGCTAAACTCACAACCACGCACCATCCGCGCGGATCAAGATCAATTCACGCCTCCCATTCGTATCACTTTGGCTCGGCCAAAAGCCCAAAGTCGTGTCCTCGACACCGATAACTCTACCCGATGCCCGCATTCCCTCCCGACCCAAACCATATTCCTTCCGGGCTCAAACAAGATTCACCGTTTCTCAATGTAATTATTGGGTCCGTATTTGCCACTTTAGTGTAGTTTATCTCTACCACCACCACATCTCGTGTTGCATGGACTACTCTCGAAAAGACGTATGCCTCTCCTTCACACGAACGGATCATGACCCATCGCCATAAGGTAATTAGAATCTTATCAAGTATATGCAAGATGTCAAACATAATATTGACTCTCTTACCCTTATGAATGTCTCGGTTGACTTTGATAAGCTCTCCATCCGTGTCTTGAACAGCCTTGGCCTGGCCTACTCAAACATATCTCATGCCTTACAAGCTCGGGCAACTCCAGTACTTTTGAGGAATTGTTTGAGCAACTACTTAGTTACAAGGCCCAAATGAAAATTTTGGTTCCTTCGACACCACCCACCTCCACTTCAGCCACTGCCTTGGTTACTTCGCCAGGCCCTTCATCACATCATCGACCGAACAACCATGGCCGACAACACCATGGTCGATCTCAATAGTCATGGCCCCTACCTGACGCCCCCCGTAATACCGACCAGCTCCTCCTCCATTGTCTTCGCGGCATCTAGCTCCACCGACTCAACTTGGGCATAGTCGCTACCTCGGGCGTTGTCAAATTTGTGGTATATCCGGGCACTCTGCTTGACAATACGGTTATCTATCCACTTCGGCACTTGCAAATCTTCTACCCGCCCCTACCCGAGCTCTGCGCCCGACCTTCACCACAGCCTATGCCCACACTACAGTCCATTACTCTAACCCTAATAATTCTTCAGATTTGGTCATTGATTCGAGCACCTCTCACCATGTGACCACGGATCTTACTACCATGGCCCTTCATGTGCAGTACACCACCTCTAACCTTGTTCTTATTGGTGATGGTATAGGTTTATCTATAACTAACATTGGTTTATTCACCCTTACCTCTCTCCCTACCCCTTTACTATTTACCAATGTGTTACATGTGCCCGTAATGTCTGGGGTATCCGCACTCTCTGTGATTTCCTCCACTCCTTTGTGTCGATAACCCTATTAATGTCCTATTTTTTTACTCTTTCTTTCAGTTGTAGGAGCGCCACACGGGGGTCACTCTGGTTCGCATACAGCATCGAGATGGTGTCTATTCCTGGCCGAAGTCATTCCCTCTTTGGTCTTTTGTCCTAGCTTTAGTCTCTCTTCGCCTTATCCTCATTCGCTATCTCCATGTGCGCAGTCGTTCCTTGGCCATTTGTCTTTTACATATTTTTCACAAATTTCTTAGTGTTTTGAATGTTTCCTTTCCCGAGGACCACTTATGCTCCTTTTCTTGCACCACCTGCAATATTAATAAAAGCCACAAGTTACCTTTTGCAAAATCAAGCATTACCTCTTCCTCTCCTCTTGATGTCATTTTTTTTTATGTCTTGACCTCACCCATCTCATCTTCTGATGGTTTTAACTAGTATGTTATTTTTGTTAACCACTACACCAAGTATACCTCTACCACACCAGTAATAGACACAACCTTTGCACTCCCCGCTTCATCGTTCCCTTCATGCGACTATCTAGCTCCGCCCCTCCCTCCCCTTACCCATACCGTTGAGCTCACTCGAACTGCTCCCTTCATCACCAACACCCTACCCGTCCTCCCGCTGAGTTGCTTCTCCCAAACCCATACCATCTAGCTCACCCAAACTGCTCCCTTCATCAACACCACCTCACCCGTCCTCCCGTCGATCTGCCTCTCCCTTACCTATGTTGCTGAGCTTACCTAAACTGCTCCCTTCATCATTGACACCCCACCCGTCCTCCCGCCAACCTACATCCCCGACCCCGCCTAGACCATTCCAACAGCCTTCTCCATATGCTGGGTTGTTGGGTCTGGCCCCCTTCCCACCCTCACCTAGTCCCTCTCCCTCTCCCCCACTTAACCTTCATCCCATGCAAACCTGCTCTAAAAATGTCATCCTCAAACATAACCCGAAATATGGTCTCACCGCCATCATTCCACCTACCATCACCCCGTGACTGCCGCCTCGAGTTTCCAGATCCCAAGTGGGTTCAAGCGATGCAGATAGAATATGGTTTCCATCCTAATGGGCAGCCAAGACAAATAAAATCTTGACGGCTCTATTGCATGATATAAAGCTTGCCTTGTTGCTAAAGGATTTCACCAACAGCTGAGCATTGATTTTCACGCGACTTTCAGGCTCGTGATAAATCTCATTGCAGTCTGTAATGTGCTTAGCATTGCACTCAATCACAAGTGGGGAATTCGCCAACTTGATGTCAACAATGCCTTTCTCAATGGGCATCTTACGGAGGAGATCTATATGGAGCAGTCGCAAGGCATGCGAAAAGCCCATTATCCGCATCATGTTTTTCATTTACACAAGGCTATTTATGGGCTCAAATTAACAAGCTCGGTGGGCTTGGTACCAAGCGCTCTGCACCTTCCTGCTTGGGCTAGGCTTTGTCACATCCTGTTCAGACTTGTCCCTCTTTGTTTACTCCCATGATAATTATCTCATATATTTCCTGGTTTATGTTGACGATTTGATTATTATAAAGTAAAGGACCCTCCCCTCACAACAATAGTATCCCAGAACTTGCCTCTAAATTTCCATAAAGGATCTGGGTGCCATCTTTCTGCGGAAGTCAGGTTTCGCGCCTACCGGTAGTCTTTACTTTCACAGTGTTATTGATCTCCGAGCAAACATAACATGCTCGACTCTAAAACCTGTCTCTACCCCATTTGCCGTTAGTACTTCCAATGACTACTACAATTGGTTCTGCATCAATAAATGCCACCATGTACCGTAAGCATCTCCGAATGACTCACACAGATATTTCCTTCTCCTAATTTATGCACTTGCCATCTAAGCACCATTGGGGAGCAGTCAAACGTCTGCTTCGTTATCTTAATGGCACGAGATCCCTTGGTATTCGCTTTTGCGCACACTTCATCGTACCCGCTTCTAATGCAGACGTTGCAACCCGGATGATAGTACATCCACCAGGGCTTTTCTTATTTTCCTTGGTGTTAATCCAATCTCCCGGAGTTCTACAAAGCAATGCATTGTTGCTCGTTCTTCCACTGAGGCTGAGTATCGTGCAATTGCGGTCGCCGCTACCAAAATACAATATGCGAAATCGCATCACAAAAACTTCGCACCAATGCAACAGCACTACCTTGTTCCTCGTGACAACCTTTGGTGCCACTTATCTCTCCATTAATCCGGTCTTTCATTCTCACATGAAACATCTTGTGATTAATTATCATTTTGTTCATGACCCAGTCGTTTGATCTGCTCTTGTTGTTCATGTCTCTGTTGGTGACCAGCTTGTTGATGCTCTTATTAAACCTCTATCTCAATCTCGCCTTTTTTTCCCTATGTAACAAGATTTGTGTTATTTCTGGCACACCATCTTGAGGGAGCATATTAGAGTATATTTAGAGTTTCCTTTTATTAGCTTTATGCTATTACCCTTTTGTCCTAATATTGGTGTGTGTGTGTGTGTGTGTATATATATATATATACATATATAATAAATTTCCTAAACTGATAAAGAAATTATTTAAAATATAAAGTATAAATATAAAGCATAGAGATAATTATGGAAACTAATAAGCATTATCTTTGAAATTTTTACTTTGAGGTTTCACAAACTAGAGTTTTGGATTAAAATAGGATTTTTCAAAAAAAAATTACAAAATTAGTTTTAGTTTGAAAGTATTGCCCAAATTAGTGTTTTTGGACCACGTTGGATATACAGCAAGGCAATTGTCACTATCATGGACAACGGCTTAACAAAGCTTGAATTGTCACTGTCATGGACAATGGCTTCACCTTCGTTAATTTGCCGCCATGGACAGCGGCATTATCCTTTAAGTTTATTTGCCACTATCATGGACAGCGGCATTGTCGCTTTAATAATCTAGTCAACCTTCTTCCTCCCCCATTTCTCCCATTTGCTCTCCTATGAGTAACCTGTTCCTCCACCAATGACCGTTAGGGCTTGGAAATCAACTGCTTTTGCTCCATAATTTTTCTTCTAGAACTCCATTCGACTCCACAACAGGTAACCCTCCTACCTTTAAATGTTTTTGTGTTGAAAATTATTAAATTGATGGTCTTATTAGTGTTTGTTTTTTATAATGTGGGGATTCAACCTGTATTTTATTGAGAAACAAACATGGAGTGCATAAGGCCTTGTTTGGTAGCTGTTATTTAGGTGCATAAGTCCTTGTTTGGTAGCTGTATTTTAAGTGCATAAGGCCTTGTTTTGTAGCTATATTTTAGGCGCATAAGGTCTTGTTTGGCAGTAGTTTTTTTTTTATGTGCATAAGGCCTTGTTTGGTAGCTGTATTTTAGGTCACATTTTTTTTTTTATTAAATGTTGGGTTGTCCTAAACTATTTAAAAATTGGGACCAAACATATTCAAAATCTCATTTGCGAAGGATATTTATAACACGATTAGTTGTAACTTGGAAAGATTGTTTAGGCTTAGCCCAAATTTAAATATTAATTTAGGCAAATAATTTAAATGTTTTTCTGATATCCTCAGTTTAAATGTACTAAAGTGATCACCCTAACCCTAGTCAACCCCTCCTCTCTTTTCCTTCTAAAGTAATTACTTCAAAGCAAGTTTGGGTAGAGTTGTAACACTCATAAAACCCTTTAAAGCAAGTTTAGGAAGAATTAGGGTCATGGTTTGTCAAAAATATATATGCATCAATTTATATATATATATATATATATATATATATATATATTCAAGTTAAAATGAGGATGACTTATGTATGAAATTTTTTTAGTCATTAGCACCTTAAAGAGACCATCTTACAAGAAGCCCGTGATCAATTTAAGTCTCTAAAGTAGGTATTGATCTTCTTTTATGGTTGCTTAAGGAAAATTTTAAGCCAACTTTGTTAGCTCAATGATTCTCATGATCACAAATCATAGTGAATATAATTATATTTTAAATCAAGATGAGTTTTTAGAGTCTAATACACCTCAAAGTGACAATCTTACAAGAAGCCCATGATCAATGTAAAAGTCTTGCGTAGGTATTGATCTTTATGGTTGCATAAGGAAAATTTTGAGCCAATTTTGTTAGGGCTCAATGATTCTCATGATCACAAATTATAGTAAATATACTAATATTTTAAATCAAAATGAGTTTCAAGTTCAATTTGGAAGCAAATGAAGATAGTCATCAAAGATAAAACATACTCAAGATAATCATTAAAGGATCAAAGAAGGGCAAATTTGAGTTTGCGCTAAACTCTTTATAAAAAAAAAAATTGGCATTAAAAAAACCTTCCTAGAATCACTATTTTTATCTGAAAAATCTGGAAAAAGTCTTCCTAAAGCGTTAATAATATGATGTTTATATTATTAGTGAGTTAGGTTTTAAGGACAATATTTTTATCAATATTTTCAAATTTATATTATTGTATATAATGATATTTATATATTAAACTTTTTAAAATTAAATCATAAAACAAAAATGATTAAATTTAATTATATTACATATCATGAATTTATTGAAGGAGAAGGGGCGGTCTGCCTCAATCACTCCACATATCTCTTTACTCTTCCTAAAAGTAAATGTCAATATGCAAACCTCCCTAAATTTGATATCTTGGTCTTTTTTCAATTTATTTGAAAGTATAAAAATAAAAAATAAATTTACAAATATTTGATAATGGGACATGATGGATGTAATGGACATAGTGGTGGGTGGTTACTGTTAGGGGACCTAGGGCTTGAGGTGGAATTGATCTAAAATCATGGAGGCCCATTAGTATTCAATGTGGAACATTTTCATTTGTCTACCTTCTTATGGGCCTATTGCTTCATGCTTGTCATCAATGACACTTCACAACCTAGTTCTTCAAATCATTTTTTTTTTTTTTTTTTTTTACAAGACATACTACCCAAAGATTTTACTCCAATTTTTGGTAATCATGTATGATGTATCTTAGTTGTTGATAAAACATAGTAAGAAGTGATTGTTTGATCTCTAATAGGAAGGTGGTGGATGGTTATTCCTCCATTCAAATAGAGAAGCAAGGAAAGAGTTCTCCTATTTCTATTTACTATTTATCCAAAAATGTTATCGAATGTCGCAACAAGTAGTGATATCTTGTCATTTGATAAATTACAAAATATATTGATAGAGGACCAATGAACCCAAAGTACATAGGAGGTATACTAAAGCTCCAAAGAGCCCAAAAACAAAATATTACCATAATATAAACTTTAATCCAAATACTTATTACTTGCATGTTTGGATTAAGTAATTGTATTGGTTAGTATTTTTGGATTTTCTAGGATATAAACTTTTATGATGTTGGTTAATTACAAAATATTACCATATTGATTGTAGCATCCATGAATGTAGTTTAAATTATATAGATAATAACCTCTCATATTATTTAATTTATCGGGACTATTTTGCAAGTAGGTTAATTATGTTTGTGTCCACTATTCTGTGATATGTTATTACAATGGGAACTGTATCGAGGACTAAATGGATGTCAAATATGTCGTGAAATCAAGCTGTCAATAGTCAGGATTTCGATGTTTGATTGATCGTGACGCTTGAACAGCTTGGATGATATGATATATTCATAAGGATGTCCATTGACAAAACAAAGAATCAATTAGTCCTCAATTGTAAGTACCCCCTAAAAAGTGGAAATAGGTTCCAATCTTTTCCAATATGAGATGATAGTAGTGTGTAACGAATATTGAACATGGTTAATACAACTGGAATGGAGGAAATTGAATTGTATATTGAGGTCGTTCAAGTCAATCCACAAGTTAATCAATCTATGGGTGGCTATACAAATTTATTTGTTCTCAAAAATTATTATGTTGCAGAATTTGACTATGGTTATGGACCTAGTAGGGTCCAAAGACTAGACATCGTACACATAAATATGGAGTATATGCAAATGATGAAGACTTCGAATATGACGAAGATAACGTTGAATCTGATGAAGATGTTGATGATGAATCTAACGGAGACTTAGATGTGCAAGCTGATGGACATGTATCATCCTTCCAAACTTTCAACAAAGCTTTGGGAGAATTATATGGAGCTATATGTTCTTCAGCATTACGCAAAGATCTTGCAGATATATCAAATAACCCGTATGCCGAGAACTTGATGAGTCATCCTCGTTCATTATCACTACTACTATAACCTGAATTTGAACATGTTCAAAACTTTGATAATGTTATTTCAAGTGATTGGGACTCATAGGTGCAAAAAGATAATACCGAAAACTAAAGTAGAGATTTTGTAGTTTGCCGTTTTAATTCCATATTTGATTTGCAAGAGGCTGAAAAGATTCACTCGATTAAAGCACACCAAGATTTTGTGGTTGTTGCATTGTGAGACCCCAGAAAATTCCAATTTTCTGAGAAATGGCAAAATCGTAATTTTGGTCAAAACCCGAAATTTTTTTAGATCTCGGATGACGAAACGGATTTCATCGTTGGAATCATCTCATGAAATCTAGCTACCACGTTGAATTTTTTCAAATTCCGAGACAGTCGAAATTTGCACGTTCTTCGAGGCACCGAGTAACGGGTGCCGTAAAACGAAATTTGAGGTGACAAAATTCACCTATAACACGTGACTACGCGATTAAGCATGCTGTACGAAAGTAGAGAGAGATGAATGATGGTCGAGATAGTGCCACATGTTGAAAATTCAAGCTTAGGGACACAAATGGCATTTTGAATTCTAATGAGATAAAGTACAAATACCTAACAAATATTGTTTCTTCATTTATGAGCCAAAAGAGACCAAATGTGAAGCAAAAGGAAATGGGAGATGCAGTAGGCGAGATTTAGATTTTAATGAGTAGAGTAAGTGGACTTTCTAGATTTCGCTAATCCAACCGTCTGATTTCTTCGGGAGTAAAGAAGGAGAGTCGTTTCACGTGGCGAGGGCAACGCTGGGAGAGATCAGCTTTTAAGGAGTTTTACAAACTCCATGAGGTAGGGTTTTATCCTACTTCGAAGCTACACTTCAAGTTCGCTTGCATTTATCAGCTGGCCGAGCCTCGAATCCGCCGCTTGATCGTCCCAAATTTCGAACCGAGGTGCTAGTTGTGAAACCTATCGGGACAGTCCGTGACTGTCCACGGACTGCTTGGAAGGTTCATGCAGGCTAATTTGTGCTATAAACTTATTGTGGTGTATAAGGTCAAATGGCCATGGATTTTGGGTTCACAAAGTGGAACCGATGTTTGATGATTGGCCGTGAACAGTAACCCGAGGGTTTCACTGTTCATGTGAATAGTGTTCACAAAATATTTTGGGTGTAATGTATTGAGAATTTATATAACATGTTGTTGTGATTTCAATTATGTAAATATATGCATGATGATATATCTCGCATGTGTTATATAAATTGTGCCGAAATGTCATAATACATTACATACAGACCGCAGAACCTGTAAATTGTGCCACGCCAGATGACATGAAAAATCGGGTTAAAACGAACATGGTTGCGAAAGGAATTTCACAGGATGATTTTCCGTAGAATGGTGTTGGGAAATGGTCCTACAATTACACGTCGGAAGAGCCCATGTATTGTTTGGAAGGTTATCCAACACATTCACCTCGAAGGGTAGTCCCATATTTTTACCGACACGTCGATAGTGTATTTTCGAGAACAACAAGTTTTGTTTTGAAAATGGTATTTTCTCATACATGGCTTAGGCAAGTGTGAGGGAATCGGTGAGGACTTGGGACATGGGCTGGGTCATGTGACATTCAAGTAGGATCACGATTTACTTAAGTGTGTTTACATCGATCATCAAGATATGCACTTAGGGTGAGTAATCCATTTAGTGGTGATTCCACTACTGGCATTAGCTCACCCCGTCGAGGGAATATATATTATTCTGTGTACAAGGAGCGCATTTAGAGACGCCATCTTAGAGGCCGATTTTGGAAGGAGTTCAAGCTGTGGCTCGATGGTTTTATAATGTATGACATGTATTAGAATTCTAGAATTTTAATAGATGTTATATAAGAGTAAATTGTTAACTCTCGAAACTATGGCATATGGTTAGTGTATATTGATGAGTATTGTTGTATGGGCCCAAGTGGCCGTTTTACTCATGTATATGTCTTATGATGTTGTTTGGGACAGGTTATGTACTTTGGATAGAACCCCCACGGCGATTCCCGCCCGATTGTGAGTGGTGCCCAAGTCACCCGACATTCACGAAAGTATTCCACTGCCGACGGCTGTCAACTCACCCCGGCTTTGGGGCGCCACATGCATCCTCAAAAAAATTGTTAGTTTTAAGATGTAAGAAGGCCTGGGGCGAATGCCAATGTCCATGGAAGATGCGCTTTATCATGCTTGTGGAAGACACTTGTTTATTTGTTATCAAATAAATATAAAAAGGTCGCATACTGCTGGCCAATTCTCACACCGGACCATCATCAATCGACTCAAACTTGGCTAAGTACTTCATATCAAGGGAATTATTAAAGCACACCACATTATCTCAGAAATGTTATTCAAGCAAGTGTGATGGAGAAATGGAGATATGAAATATCATACAAAAAGGCGTTGGATGGAAAGCATAAGGCACTTAGACATCTATTTAGTAACTTTACTTAATCACATACAAAGCTACCACATTTGTTCTTGGCCTTAAAGCAAGCAAATCATGGATATGTTGTAATTTGGAAAACATTTGATAGTAATATGCCAAACACTGAGATATTTCAACGTGTTTTCTGGTCATTCAAGCCATCTATTGAAGGGTTCGAACATTGTCGTCCCGTACTAAGTATTGATAGTACACATTTAGCCGAAGTATAAAGGCACGTTATTGATTAAGCAAGGGGTGTGACTGGAATAATCAATATTTCCAATGGAATTTGCTATTACAAAAGGCGAAAAATATTGATAGCTAGGGATGGTTCTCGTACGTATCAAAACAAAGTAACTAAACGGATGGGAATTTGTGTTATATCTGATAGACATCCAAGTATTATGGCAACAATGAGCGATCCTCATCTTGGTTAGGCTGCATCATCTGCCTATCACTGGATTTGCATGCATCATCTTGCAAGCAATTTTATGACCCACTTCGAAGATAAACTCTTGAAGAATTTGGTATGCAGAGTTGCTTTAGTGACTACACAACGCAAATTCAATAGGAATATGGCTACAATTGGGAGCACTAATTCCAAGACAACACTCGGTTCGAGGCGATCCTCTCGAAAGAGTAGGGGCACTTTCACATGATGGAGGTTGAAGATATGGATCATGAAACCAATACGTCCAAGGTATTTAACAGTTGTTCTTCAAGGAGCTCTGTAACCTTACCAATCACTACATTAGTCAGTTAACCTTTTCCTACTTTAATAGCTACTTTGTTGCAAAAGAATGGAACAAGGTGCTACCAGACGCATCTAACAGCGTTATTAATTCTTTATGTTGATGCCTGGTATTAAGGCCTCGCGGTGGTTAAGGCTGACTGGTGGAAATTGTTCTCTACAATCACATCCGTGACGATTCATATGAAGTCAAGGAATGGTCAACAAAAGCGCCTCAACTTACATGACTCGAATTAGCTTTGAAGTGTGGTAAGACACTGATATATGAATTTCCACATAGCCATATCATAGCAGCATGTCATCATCGATGTGTTGATTTTCAATCATTTGTTCAAAGCTACTACACTATGCAGTCATACTATGATACTTGGGTAAGCTTGTTTCATCCCATATTCAATGAAGATGAGTGGCCTCTTTATGATGGTCCTATGATTGTACCTCCTAAGTCAATGAAACGCATAGTCAGTGGACGCCCTAAATCAACCTCGGGCTTGCATAATGAAATGGACGCAGGAGGGAAAAATTACTATCACATGTGGTTGTGCAAACAAAGGTCACAACTGAGGTCTTGTAATAGAAATCGTCTAATGGAAAGATGTGCACTAACTCGCTTTTTTTTTTTTTTTGTAAGGTTATTTGGCTCATCATGTTCAGAGTTGCTTTGTACAAGCACTTCATGTACGAATGTGTATTTCTTGGACTATAAAATACTTGTGTACCTTATGCAAGTAAATGATACATCATTGTTATACATGGTTTTTTTGTTCATTGCCTTAGTAATTAGTTATTTCATTCATGATTATGATACTGGTATCTCAATGTTTTTTTTAATAATTATACCGAGATGGTGTTATCTGTTACAGATATGGCATTCAAACCACTTCATGATGCATCCTTCATATCCATCTGTATTGGTATTGCAGGATAGACACAGGTCGCACTTAATAGATACAGATAGGTATGTATTTTATTAAATATCAAATATTATTACATATTGTAACATGTAATTCATATATAATCAATTATAAAATTGGTTTATTCATTACTTATAGTTCCAGGAAGTACTCCACCCTCGCCAGCAGATGAAAGCCTTCATTAGTATGTGGATGATGGATCCATGTATTCGTCCATACGTGATCCGCGCGGGATTCTATGGTATATACCGTCAGCCACATCATGATCGACAATACTTATCACTTGTCTCGCCGAGAGACGGCGGCCCGAGACACACGTTTCATGTAAAATTCTGGCCTGAGAGATGACGATCAATGCTACAGATGTTGCTATCATTCTGGGCTCCGCATCCACTCCGACCAGCAATCACCGGACATGTGTGTCTCGATGAGGAGTTATGTGGGAGTTATTTCAAGATCACCCCAATCTTACGCATGCTCTAAGAGGATCCTCTATCTCTATAATGATGGTTATAAGGACCGCCATCCACGCTGAAGACTGACGCAAATGAGGTCACTTTAGAGCAGAGTGCGCGTGGTTTCATCTATGCGCTAATGGGATCCTTTTTGTTTGCGAACAAGAAGGGAGTGCATGTGCATCTGTGCTTTCTCCCTCTGCTACGGGATTTGACGCAGACTGTGGCTTATAGTTGGGTGGTGCAGTAGTAGCTAGTACATATCGAGATTTATGCTAAGCCATCTCGGATCGTCGACATGGTATTAATCTGGCCAGACATAACTATTACGTATCCATAACTTTATTTTATTACATACACAGTCATATACAAAGCACATCATTAGTTTGCTTACTTTTTGTTTATTTTTTATTCAGCTATGGTCTTAAGAGAGACTTACGTACAACACCTTAATTTCGTGACTAATAAATATATCCAAAGACTCCTGCATTCGCCATGCCTTACATGATTACGACGCCAATGTCGTCGATGGAGACGTAGCTGAGGTTGTCCATGATGGCTTCATTGGGGTGTAGGTGGAGAGTACCTTTAACACGGGTCCATAACCAATACAATGTACTCCTCCTATATTGAGATCAGCTAGATGCACAGAATCTTGACCAGGTAATGATATATGTAAAAGTATATGGTTCTATAGTAATTTCATTCATATGCAGCCATACGTTAGTGACGTCATGTGTAAATGTGTAGGTTTTATGCACGATATCGTCGAGAGTCAAGTCGACTTAGTCACTGATATCTGCTTATCTAATCAGGAGATCTAGCAAACAATGTCACCACTTATATGTTTTGGGACTGTTGAGTAGCATTGTCAAGAGCGAGTCTTGCGCCAGTTTAGGCTACAACAGGAGATACCTCCAACGTGCTCTTATGAGCAACAGCTACATAGAGTGGATGCACATGGATGAACTCAAAGAGACTAAGGGACTTATCAAGCTCCATACATTGCCTTATGGGATACATGAGCAGGCCGGATCATCACTGCACCCCCTATGGTGGGTATTATGGACTTCCATGATCCATATATGTAATGGTATTGTCGTATTACACAACGTTTTATGACACCACCACTCCATAGGGATGATATGAGGTACCATACTACGTCGGTACTACTCCAGTTTAGTAACTTATTACCCTATGTTTCTAAAGTGTTTTTCAAATTTCAATTAAAAGAGATTATGTATTTATAATTGTTTGGTTGGTTCTTTTAGATCTCTGTCATAGTTGACATAGCTAGTCACTCGTGTGGGGCTACCACCGATTTGGTGTACAACTTACATCATATCGTTAGATCAGTGTTACACCAGATCAAAGAGGAGCATCACATCGCCAGCTACGATCAAGAGGCATCTATTTCACATGGGCCATCATTTAGACCTCCAGTGTCATCCACTCCAGTTTGTATGCAACCCATTCAAGGTAGAGGGAGAGGGAAAGTTGATCGGCGAGGTCATGGTCGGTGATAGTGGGCAGCACTGCGTCGAGATGACGAGGAGGTCGTGGTGCCACCCGGTCGACATCGGGCCTACTTCCATACCCCCCACACTTACCCATCACCCGACATCTATTACTTCCTCATACTTTACCCATCAACTGCCTTTATACCCCCACAAACATACACATCACCTTCCATACCCCAAACACTTTCATTAATATGCCCACATCTCCTGTCGCTGCAGCCACCATAGCAAGAGATATCACCTTACCATCCCACCCTTTATCATCCCCTACATTGCCTCCCATCGATGAGACCATGGTTGACCTTGTATTAAAGTTGGGTGCACTTCTCCAGCCACGCGACCACGCTCCACATACATCAAGTACTTCATCCATCAACTCCTCGCCCATCACCCCCTTGACTTCATCACCCATCACCTCGGCCAACTCGTTCGAGATCGCACACGACCCTACATCAACCAAATGTATTCTAGGCATCGGCTCTAAGATAAATATAAAGACTCCATCTTTGAGATCTATCGATATACGTTGATATTTGTATACAATTTTATATATTTCTATGTTAAATGATAATATATTAATAATCGATATAACTTGTTAGTGTAAAAATAAAGCTATAAATATTTTAAAATAAAACTTGTAGGTTTATTTGGGATTTAAGGCTACCTTGGATGTGCCTGTTGTGAAAATTTAAAAATATTTACAAATATGTGTTCGAATCCATCACTTGATGTAATTTATTCAATAGTAAATATTTTCGTTTCAATAATTTTAAATAAAACACGACAGTAGCACTTCAATAATTTTAACAAGCTAATGTACAAAAGAATAATAATAATTTTGGGGATCATATGGATAGTGGCAAATAAACTTAAAGGATAATGTCACTGCCATGGCAGCAGCAGCAAATTAATGAAGGTGAAGTCGTTGTCCATGACAACGGCAATTCAAGCTTTGTTAAGCCGTTGTCCATGACAGCGGCAATTGCCTTGTTGTATGTCTGACGTGACCCAAAAGCACTACTTTGAGTAATACTTTCAAACTAAAACTAATTTTGTATTTTTTTTTTTTTTTTTTTGAAAACCCTATTTTAATCCAAAACTCCACAAACTCTGTGTTAATCTTCATATGCTGTACCGATTTTGATGTCCATCTGATTTGATAAGCTTTTGAAGTTTGGACCAATATTCTAAGACTTTTATGATCAGTATAGCATCAAATGTCAAGTCTCCATAAGTCATTCTCCTAAACACTTGAAATCCTACCAAAATTCGCTCTAACCAATTTGTATTAGAATGATCCTTTCCCATTAGAAATGGGTTTGAAATGTGGCTTTTAATCTACAGTAAATTTTCATAAGCCGTATTGACTTGTCTTATCAATTTGTTATCCGGTGGGAATCCTAAGAACAATACACCCAACCTTCATATATTTTCTTGCAAGTCTTGTATGTCTAAATCCCCCTAATTTTTTTCCTCCTTGGAAGCTCTTATCGTCCCTCTCTTATTCTCTTTTTCATACTCCTTAGTTGTTATGATGTGGGTGATTTTTTATTATTCTAGCCTAAAATCACCATTTATCGTTTCATATCTCGAAGTTTCTTTTCTAATAAAGCGCTTTTCACACCGATATGTTTTTCCTTGTTTTTTGTGTTTTTTTTTCTTTCATTATCTACTCAAGGTTGGCAGATGCTTTATTCTAATTAAGGTGAAGTAAGTAATTGTGTCGATTTCAAGAATTTGGCTTCTTGCTTTGATTGATAATTCAAATGACAAAGTTTTGATCCAGAGTTATCATATATCAAATCATGTTCGTCAGAATACTATAAATTTAGAATCTTAAGTATTCCAGGTATTTTTGAATTATCAAATATATGGGCCTTGAGCCAATTCTTTTAATTCAGTGTTCCTATCAATTGTATTGCTAACTTAAATCAATAAATTTATCCCTTTTCAAAAAAAAAAATCCCTCCCCAAAGTCTTCCTTTGCCTCTTCAGCATTCATGTTTACACCATTCTAAAATTCAAGCGTTGCTTTGAGGCTTACCTAAATGATGCTATTTGTTCTCTCTGTATTTCATTTTTCAAAAAATATAATTACTTGTGCTCAAAAGTACGGGCTTATTTTATATATATATATATATATATATATATATATATATATATATAAGTTACAGAATACTAAGGCTAAGTTTGATTCCAAAAAATTTGAGGGAGAATATAAAAAAAAGAAAAAGAAAATAGGAAATATGTTTTCTTTCTTTGGTTAACACTTTTTGAGAACCTAACATATCCTAAATGTTATATAAAATATTTCTTTTGAACCTAGAAAGATAATGTTAAAAAATTCTAATCACATCCCTTAACCTAAATAGTGCAAGTTTAGAAAAATATCAAGATTGCAAGAAGTGAGAAGTCCCTCATGTTTTATAAGAGTAGAAAATATCAACGCATACAATTCAATCCAGTAGTCAATTCATAACTTTATGACACAATTCTATTTAGCATATTAGATCAAGATTGCAAAAAGTCAAAAATTCCTCATGTTCTATAAGAGGAGAAAAATCATGCTAATTCATAAAAGAAAAGCACAATTCTAGTACAGTTTAATTAAATCAGATAATAAGAAGTCAGAGGACCGTTTTATAAGGGAACAAAACAGGAAAACACAATCATGTTACAAAAGTTGTAGATGGAAAGTGACTATTAGTGTGTCATCTATACATTTTATCAATAGAGTGTCTGGTACTATTAATTGCTATAACACTTCCTCACCCATAGCCGAAACATAGAGGCTTAACATATTCACTAAACCCTCCTGCTATAAATATTCACATCTTGCTCCCATCTTGTTCAATCAATCCCCATATTTATGAATATAGCTCTTATACACAGGCACAATTTTATCAACACAAGCTTGCATATCCTCTTCCCATAGGCTTTCGTCAGCCACGACCCAATTCGATTGCTTCTTATAGGTTCCATCTAAGACTTCATGGAATGCCTTCATCTTCTTCTTCACTTGTCTTTCGTTAGAGAATAAGGTCTCATCCTCATGACCTAACAAGCTTGGCAGGAATCCCCAATTCTCCCTCAGGTAGATCGACGTGTAATGGTCCTTGTTCTTCTCGTGCTCTCGCAATTGTGATTCACCTACAAGATCCCCAAGGCTTGTCCCCTTAAACCTTATTGCAAGTGTAGTGATTGTTGATCAGAAAATGTACGATGGTGGTATCCTCATAAGATTTGGACCATGCATCAATGTTCAGCCTAATCGCCTCCATAATGTTGCAGACCTCCTCCCTCAAGATTCCCTCCCGGAATCTTTGGTGTTGCCAGTTCTGGTGAATCTCCAGGACCTGGATCATGGTTGGCCTGAAGTCGTCTTCTAGCAGCTGATTGCAGTACACATGAACGAAACTCACCAATCTCGGGACGCCGCCATTGGGAAGCTTGAAGGTCCCCTATGAGCCTCCTGCAGTGGAATCTCCCAGAATATCTCATGACGCCATGAATGACCTTCTTGACTAGATTCCTCGTCCCGAGTTTGAATTCCATTACAAGATTTTCCCTCCCCAAACAGTTTAAATCCGGTCCAAACAATTCAAGGTATGGAAGGTACTTTTTAATAAGCAAACAGCTTATTTGTCTTTCTTTGCTCTCACGCAGTATTCCCAAAGCGAATAAAATCGAAATCAGATTCTGTGGCGATCATCTAAAACAATCGACAGAAACATTCGATCCATTGTTCTTGAAAACCTCATCATAGAGTTCATACTCGATCTCAGCAGTTATTCATGTAGTACGTCAAATCGCTTGCTCACTTATCTATACGACTATCATTCTCCTTGATTATCAAGCTCGAACACAGACATCTCAGAGTGAGTCCAAACCGGGGTTGCAAACATTCTCTAACATTCAGTACGAACATCAATATAAGTAGAAACGCGGCACCCGGCCTATTATTAACACTTAACCTCTCGTGTGCCTGCACTTCTGAATAACAAACTGAAAACGATGATGTAACAATGGAGGATTCGGGAAGAAACGATGGAAGAGAATATGTTCTCGCAGGATCCGCCCGAATTCGGCTTCCAGCTTGTGTGCGCAGCGCAGAATCCCTCCATCGCGAGACAGGCGCGCTCCTCGTTGCCTGCGCTCGCCAGAATCTTCGTGCGCCAATCACGGTGGAGAAGTGCCGGAGTCGTCATCCCCGACGACGGCGGCGGCCGCAACGTTATCTTTATCTTTATCTTTCAGAATTCAGCCCACATCCTCCATGTTTATCGTAACCCACAATTCTCCGCCGAAGCCTGACCTCCTCCAGCTGTTTAACGGCTGTAGTAGCCATGGAGTCCGAGCTCAGGTCACGCCGGAGCGACTTCTCGAGGCCGTGGATGGCGTCAAACACCTTCCCAGAGCAGCGGTGGCGAGATGACAGCGCGACTAATGTGACCTCAGCGAATGCACCAGTGATGCCCGAAGCGTTATTGTGCCACTCAATGACCAGCAGATCTTTGATCTCCTCCCAGCCTCATTTGGTTTCTCGAGCAGAAGCCAGGGTTATTGATTTCTCAGGCTTGTTCTCAAACAACGTCCTTGCGCGACCAGATTCTGAAAGCTATGTATCAGCCATGGCCGAAAACTTGGAACATATTGGAAATGAAGTTAAGCTAAATAAAAATATGAATTGGTTGTCGGATGTGTGAAGAAACTTCTTTCTTACCAAACTACCAAAAGAAGGAGAAAGAGAAAGTGCCAATATCAAACAAACGTGACTGTTAAAATTAATCAACCTCAATACCATACTTGTCAGGAATCCATAATCTGGAACTATAAGACTCTCCCCAAACACCACCACCCCAACCCACCAAAAGTTTCCAGCCAATTTGGCTTGAGCCCAGTTCAAATGAATTTTGGGCGGCACTCAGATCATGACATGAGCACAATTTTCTTTTGGCGTAACTTAAGATATATTTGGTTAAGACCTAGAAAAGAATAAGTCCAATTTTGTAAGTTTAACAATTTTAAAATTTTTTCTTACAAAAATGACTTATTGTGTACAAAAAAAAATAAAGCTGAGATCTTCAAAATGAAAAATTAAAAAGTTTACATATTTGATTGAACAAAAAATAAAGTTGTGATACTAAAATAGAAAAAATAAAAGTTTAGACCTTAACAAAACAAAAATAAATTGATATCCCAAAATGAGAAAAATAAAAGTGTAGACACTTAATTGAACAAAAAATAAACTTGAGACACCAAAATAGAAAAAAAATTGAAGAAAGTTTAGACACCATTTATATAATAAACCACTTTTATAAATAATGAAAGATATTTTTATTACAATAATATCAAATATTGATAAAAGATAGGATTTCCAAAATTAAGTTTTCAAATGGTCTTTAATTAGGTCACAAAAAAAAAGAAAAAAAAAACCTTTTACAAAGAAAAGGTTGATATGATCTATGTCCAAAAATAGGGCATCTTTAGGCCCAAGAAAAAATGGATAGTGAGGTTTGATAAATTAATTGTCTTTTTATCCCGTTCAATTAAATAAGCTTTTTTTTTTGGTTCTAAACTCTAGCTTCATTTTCTCTCAATTGGCCTACTGCTAACATCTTTTCTTTATGCTAAAGGTGATTTTTTTGTCATTCTTAGCCTAAATCACCCATCTACACCTTTTTCTATTTTTTTTTACCGATAAAGTGGTTCTTGAAAGCGAGATGCAGGTTTTTATATGTTTTTGGTGATTTAGTCGTCGTCTTGATACGGCGTATGATTGTTGTCGCTTAGATGGCATGTAGTTATCGTCGTCTTGGTACGGCAAGTGATTGTGTCGTCTCAATACAACTTTTTTATTTTTGTTGTCAAATGGTCGAAGTTTATTTGTGTTGGTGATTAAACAGGCTCAAAGTATATATGTTCAAAGATAATAAGAAATATAATCAATGATCGTCGTTATCTTTATAAAACTAGAGTTAAAGATATTACAATCGCGTAGTAATGTCGAATATGTACTTCGAAGATCGAATATATGAAACTTTTGATCGTTTCATTATGCACTATTAATCTAGGCACGTTGTTTCATTAAGGTTTATTTAGAACCGAAAGAAATCTGAGGAAAGAAAAATTATAAGGAAAATAATTTTCTGTTTTTTAGTTTCATAATTGGAAAATATAAAGAAAATTAGTATAATCAAAATTCTTCAAAATTTTAAATATTTTAAATTTCTTAGTCTATGAGAAGAAAACAAATATAATGAGTTGAATAAAACATATAGAATTAATTTATTAAGTTTAAACTTTTATTTTATATTTTCCTCTAAAAAAATTTTCTTCCACTTTTTCATTATCCTCATTATGTTAACTTCTTAGTATATTCAGTTGCTTGAATTAAATGCTGATTTATTTATTTAGTTTAAATACATTTTTTTCTTTTGCTCCAAATTTTCTTTCCTTATGCTTTTCCTCTTTAGTTTTTCTCTCTCTATTTTCTTTCTTAATACCTTCCAGTCGAAACATAACCTTCCTTTCTTAGTACTTTTGGGTCCAAACGGGAGTTTTGGACAAATATATATTTGAAAAAAATTACTAAAATAAGTAGAAGAAAATCAAAATAATGTCCAAACTAACAAATATACATTATTTTAAAAAAATAGTAAAATAGTAGAAAATCAAAATAATGTCCCGTAATGCGTGTGTGTGAGGCATACACATTAGCAATCTTGCGATCGGCTAACGACATTGTAATTACAGTCAATTCATGATCAAAAAAAATTACAATGTCGTAACTTATGTCTGGCGCATTATTTTGATTGTCGACCTTCCTTCGATCTTGTGTCTTGAAATTAAAGTCAATCTTGTCCTCTGTGTACAATTGTCAACTTCTTGAATGGCTGGCCATTGATACCAATCGTTTGTCCGCGAAAACTATAATTTGGTAGTTGGTCTTCAAGGGTGTCGTGACATTCCTGCTCGACACTCCTTTTGGATGAATAGCACGACAAGTTTGTGAGTGTCACGACGTGATACATTGTTTCTCCTAGGGACTCATCACGTTTGTGTTGCATTTGAGACAATATTTGCGACACAAGTATGTCATATGGCCTTCTATTATGTCGACATATGTTGAGGTGTTGTGACCTTCTTGCTTCTGTCTTGATCAATTAAGCATCTTTTCTTGCTCTTTTGCTTCTTTTGATGTTGATTTTATGCAAAATAGTAGTTTGATGTAAATTCCATAATTTTTCCATTAAATTAAGCATTAAAGCCTCAAATATGTATGCAAAATGGACTTGAGATTATATGAGTTTCATACTCATCAATTAATATTTGTGGCATTGCTTTTTTGTTAGAATTGGGTACTGAAGATTACAAAATAATTTGCCTAGAAATTACAATCTATTACATCTATCCAAAAAATACAGCAAATTCATCACATTGAGCAATTCATCGAAATTAACATAAGTTTAGATGAATTGTTGTAATATGCGGGTGATATTATTTGACCTTATTTTGGATGAATGTAATAGGTGAAACAATTATTGTAACAAATTCTCAACCTCTTTAAAAAAAAAAAAAAAAAAAGCAATATTTGGCAGTCGGGGTAGGAAGCAAGGAAGGTTGTGACACCTCGGCATATGCTCCGGAACATATAGAAGGCGAATATTATAAGTTGATATCGCGACACTCAGCATATGTCGCATTTGACATAACAAAATGTAAATGACATAAGTTATGTCAGCGACATTACTGACTTTCTCCGCGACAAAGATCCGATGACATAAGTTGTGTGTGACATTGAACATGTGCGTAATGCAAACGAAGAATCCACGGAGAAACAAGCGAACAATGTTGACATTCATCGAAATGAGTGTTGAGTAGAATGTCGCGACAATATCACAATCCCCACGAAGACCGACGTGACTCATGTCTCGCGAAGCGTGGTGTCACGACAAACGTATTGGTGTCGCGATATTCATTCCAGAGGGGTCGACGGTTGTAAATCAGGAGGGCAGTGTCACGATAGACCTTGAAGACACAAGATTGGAAGAGAAGATCGCGTATAAGTTGTAACTTGTATTTTTACTTAGCGATTATTGACTAAAAATATTACAATGTCGCATTAATATGTATAGCAATTGATTTAAAAAAATTATAATACCGTGATAAATTATTATGCATTCTTGATATTGTATGTCGTGATTAAAGGCGTCTTGATTTGGACATTATTTTAATTTTCGAACTTATTTTAGTTTTTTTAAATAACATTTATTTGTCAAAACTCTCCAAATGGAGTCATAAACGTTAGAAATAATGTTTGAGGAAAATTTATGCATTCTTAGCACTTGGGAAAATGATGAATCTGTACGGGAAAGTGTGATTAGGATGTCTTCACAGAATTCAAATCTGTTTGGTTGAAAGAAAACGAAAGAAAAATATAAGTTGTGTATTACAGCTTTCATGATAGGCTGTCTTTTCCGTAAGACAACAATGCAAAACAACAACGAAAAGAAGGTTTATTATTTAAAGTTGGTTGGTGACTTTGAGGTGAAGAACATGCAATTATAACCACAAAGAAAAATTGTATCGACCACTCTTTTTCCCAACTGAAAGCTTAGACGTTCTATGCAGTACCACGGCCTCGTCGTATCCTTAGAATTATAATGGGAAAATGTTTATATATATATATATATATATATATATATATATATATATATATATATATATATATATATATATATATATATATATATATATATATATATTTATTTATTTATTTATATATGGCTGAATATCTGTTGTTAATTATACTTAAAGAAAGTGCTTCCAACACTTGGAAGCTGCTTTTTTTAATTCTAATTACTTTTGCATATTATCTTATCTCGATCACGATTTTTCTCAGATGCCCAACATATCCTACCATTCGAGCTAAACCTCATAAGCTAACACTTCAAAGTTGTTAAGAATAATGTGTTAACTAGTTATTAGCTATTCTATAAAATGTGATCTTATATGATTGTTTGATTAAGCATCCAAAATTTTTATGTTATAAGATAAGTTATGAAAGGGAGTTAATATTCATTTTATGAATATAATGTTACCAACTCTATAACTCCATCATTATGGGATTCATTGTGTTCATAATGCATATGAGTGATAGAGAATAAATGCATAATCTTTGAAATTTATGATACACATAATGAATAGGATAAATGAATGAGATTTAATATATATGCATAATGCATTATATTAATGGATGATGAATGTATAACCTATGAAATTTAAGTGTATGCATTCAAAGTTGTAACCCACCACATAAATTAATTGCATATTGATAAAGAATGAAGGTGTAACTCCCATATGGTCTTAGATAAAAGATAAAAGAGTTTTTCTTTCTTTAAGTAAATGGTTAAGGTCCTAAGTCACACTCTCAAGTTTTATGTCATTTAGTTGTTTACTTACAACTACACAAGTGACCCATCCACTTTTGAGAGTTGTGAGTTGAAGGCCTTAGCTGTGAAGAATTCACAAGGTAATTAGCTCATTTCAAGTGTCATTCTCTCATGGATCAAGGTATGGAGATCACCATTCTTTTATCTTTTCTTAAGGATTTGATGTAACACCTCAAATTATACTATAGTAGTTTACTACAATTTAGAGGTATAATAAAAGTAAAATTTGTATTTTTCCGGAATTTAAGTGCTAAATGTGAAAAATGACATAACTGGATTTTTGTAAAGAAGTAAAGGTGATAATAGTAAATGTCAAATTAAGGACTGAAAAGTCATTAAGCTAAAAGATTATGTGTTATTATAGAATTTGAATAAGTTGACTTTTGAAATTAATAGAAATTAAAAGGACTAAAATGCAGGAGGCAAAATATGAGTTAAAAGAGGTAAAGCCAAACATGGCATATAACAAAATGAGATAAGACCAAAACTTGTCTTTGAATGAGGAGGATTTCATTTTGGACAAAGTGAAACTAGGGCATCCGTTGGAGGAGAAAAGCCTTTTTTTTTTTTTGTGTTTGTTCTCCATTTCAAGGTTCCACTTGTTCAAGTAAAGTGAAGAAGAAAGGAAAGAAGTGAAGAAGAAGAATCCAAGGTTAGGAAAACCACAACTCTCCACATCTTTTGATTTTTGGTTGGTTTGAGGTTGTTTTTTGATGGTACTTTGGGTTGTTTTAGTGTTTATGGTTAAGGAAGCCAAAGAAGTGTAAAAAAGATATGCATAGGTTTTAAGGGATTTGCTATCAAAAGTCCTCCCTAAAGTATCTCCATTTGTGTTGTTTATTATGGTGGCCCTACGGATCTCTAAATTGGATAATTCCAATTGGAGGATGGTGTGTAAGACTCATGGCTGAAAATGTCTAGAAGAAACGAGGGCCTAAATCGGTCAGAAATAGTAGTATTTTTGGTGTTTCAGAGATGGACCAAAACGGAGTAAAAAACAGGAAATTTCTAGGTTGTCATGGTTTTGTTTTGGCCATAACTTGGCCATTAGACTTCCAAATTGAGTGACTCCAATTTCTGTGTAATCTAGACTTCTTGTAGAATAACTCCCAAGAAGAAAGTGTAGGAAAAAAATGGGTTTAGGCATAATAAATTAGCTATATTTGAGCTAAAACTAAAATGGGTCTCACAAACTCTTTGTAGTGGGTCCACATGGGAATGTGTTCTCCTCCATGAGGAGATGAAGATTATATATTGAGTTGCTCAAAACCATTAGGAGTGAATTAGAAATTGCTTCTAAACATCACCACTTGAAAATGGTAACAAAAGCTTTAAGCTTGTGAAAAAGCATGTGTCCCACATCGGATGGGAACAAGACTTTTAAAGAGTATATATCTGCTCTCGCATGGTTGGGTTTGGGCCCCGAGGGCACCCGAGTTTGTGGAAGGGGAGGACTTAGCACATGCTTGGTTCACCTGCGTGCGCGCCCCGCCGCCGCCGCCGCCCCGCCCTCCACCGAACACGGCCCGGGCTCGGGTTTCGGAGTTGGATGTATACATATCCTTAAGTTCCTTTTTAAGACCTCAATCATTACCATTGGAAGTTTAAACGCTGTCGTTTTGGAATTTGACTGAATGGGCGTCTTCTCCACACAGACGCGACTGTGTCTGTTCGCTATGAATAAAACAGACACGACCCATCCCCAAGCTTCATACCTGTACCGAACAATCATGAGCTAGTCTATAAATAGGACACACCATCAAGCATTTTAGAAATATAGAAACATTCTCATTTCATTATTTTAAGAGATCGAGTTCTGCAAATGTTCTGGTTCGACAGCCAACCTTAGGAAGTGCTTTTTTTTGTGTTGGGAGATCATTTTATTCTGGGAGACAAATTGCCAAGGCTTCGAGAAGCACCGAGGAGGGGCAATTTCAAGAACTCGAGAAGCACCCTTTGAGAGGGCAATATATTAATCTTAAAAATTGTGTCCAAACACCAGGAGACTTGATCGATTTCGATTTCTACAAACGGGTTCCATTTATTGCATTATAGTTAAATTTCATCTTTTTTTTTTTGTGTTATGTTCTAATAGTCATACTGATATTTATATGTGAGAAAGTGTAATCAAATTATTTTATGGTGCCCAAGGATGCGGAACTGAATTTAAGCTCGAAAGGTAACCACAGGTTTATTCTCTGATTTTGGTACGGTCTTGGTGTTTGGGTCATAAGTCAAGTTTTACTCATTCAAATTGAGTGTTTCAAATTTATGTGTAATTTATACTTATGGGAGAACAACTTTCATGAAGAAAATATTCTTAAGGAAATTGTGTCCAACACAAGACTTTATCAGTTTCTGATTCCTGCAAACAGGTTCTATTTTATTGCATTATAGTTCTGTTCATCATTTTTTTTTTGTTCTGTTCTCATAGTCATCTTGATATTTATATATAACTTGAAAGTGCAACCAAATTCATTATATGGGTGTACTTGAAGGGTGCGGAACTGAATCAAAGCTTAAAGGTAAGCTTCTGGGTTTATCCTCTGATTTTGGTACAGTCTTGGTGTTTAGGTCATAAGTCAAGTTTTAATCATTCAAATTGAGTGTTTCAAATTTTTGTGTAATCTATACTTCTAGGAGAACAACTTTCATTAAGAAAATATTGCAAAATTGTGTTGGAAGTGTCCCTTGCTAAGGACCATTTTGTGTAAAATGGATATGATATAATTTTAGGGGAAATGCTGTCAAAATTTCCCACCAACCCACCTCTTATCTTGGTCATAACTTGGCCTCTTGACCTCCAAATTGGATGATTTTGGTTGGAGAAGAACCTAAGAGGTAGACCCTCTGAAAATATAGAAAGGTGCGAGAAGCAATTCTGGCCCTAATTTTTTAAGACTGAAGTGAAGATAAGGGTTTTGATTTCTTAACTTGGGTAGGTTCTGTATTTCCATAAGTTAAGTTATAAAGATCAAAATGAGATGATTCTAATTTCTAATAAAAATAAGTTTTGGTAAAATATGTCTTGTTTGTGCCCAAAAATTGTGCAAGTGAAGGTGAAAAATCTGTTTTCGGTTAGGAAGAACTTTTCCAATAATTTGGCCTCTTTGGCAAAATACATTGTTAATGCATGATAGTAATATGACTTGAACATGTTGATATGCATGAAGAAATTATGGTCATAAGAATTGACTTGGAAAATAATATGACTGAGGTTAGATTGTGTAAAATGTTCTATGAATCACATATAATTGTATGCTTGCTTAAGACCGAATCGTGAATAAATAGGGACTAGTGCTACGGCACTCCTAATTAGTGCTGACCTCCCAGTGGTGCTACGGCAGCTCCCTGAGTGGTGCTCACGGCATTCTGTTTAGTGTAGCCGGCCTCTGTTTAGTCTTACGTACTCTTGATTAGTGCTACGACACTCATGTTTAGTGCTTCGACACTCCTAATTAGTGTTATGACACTCCTGTTCAGTGCTTTGGCACTCATGTACTGTACTTGTAACACCCCAAATTATACCCTAATGGTTTTATAACATGTTTAGGGTATAATAAAAGTAAAAGTATATTTTTCCGGAATAAAATAAAGATAAAAAGAAAATAAGCAAGAACTTGGAATTAATACAAAAGTTAAGGGTAAATTAATAATTTACCAGTGGAGGTTGAATTAAGTAATTTAATAAGTTCATATGCCCAAAAGTAGGATTTTGATAAATTGAATTGAGAATAAAAATGAAATTGAGGAACAAAGAGTAATAAAAGAAAAATATTACAAAAATCAAATAAGCAAATAATGAAGAAAATTGTGGAAGAGACAAGTGGCTTGAAGGAAAAAGTGAGGAGGTTTCCTCCTTTATTTGGATAGTCAGGATTGCTTGAAAAAGAGAGAGAGAGAAAGTGAAATAAAAGGGGATAAGACCAAAGGAATAAATATCTCATTTTGGTCTTGGAGAAAGAGAGAGCAAAAAAGGATAAGAGAGAAGAAAAGAGAAGGGAAGAAGAAGAAGAAGAAGAGAAGAGAAGAAAGAAGGAAAGGAAAAAGAAGATCACAGGTATGGAACTATGAATATTTGTATGGAACTATGAGTATTTGTATGGAAACTATGGGTGTATGGAATGCTATGATTTTGTATAGAAAAGTATGGAACTTGTTAAGTTCTGTATGGAAAAGTATCGATTTTCGTATACTAGTATGAAAACTATGTGTGTATGGAAGTCTAGTTTTGGTCTAGAAAGTTTAGATACATGGTTTGGAACCCTTTATTTTGTATGGTTTAGGTTTAGGCTCCAAAACTCATTTCTTGTTAGGGTTGAGTTGAAGAAGGCTCTAAGGCTCCATATATATGTGTTTTGGGAAGAGTCTAGTTGCAATTTGAACCAAGAAAATTTCCCACATTTTTATCACACACATTATCCGGACCTTAGAACTGATTTTTCGGTACGAAATAAAGGGAATTTGGTAGTGAGTGCTTCTACAGTAAGTGTAGCCACATCAGTAGACGATGTTAGGCTTTTTAATTTTTCAATTCGGACCTCTGTAGACCAAGTTATGATCCTTTTACCGAGGTCAGGTCAGCTTGGCGATTCGAATTATTTCGGCTGGAGTGTGACTGCTTGTGACCTCAACTTGAGAGAAGGTCATAACTTTTAAATGCGAAACTCCGTTTCGGGTGTTCTTGGACTCTATGGAAAGCCCATTGAGTAAAGAATCCATTCATATACCTGTTGAGGATATTAGGTGTCAGACCAAGCTCAGTCAGGTCAGGTCAGCTCGGCCAATTCAGGTCAACTCGGCTGGGTGTGACTACGTGTGACCTCCAACTTCGGAAGGTCATAACTTCTTCGTCCGAACTCCGTTTTGGGTGTTCTTGGACTCTATGGAAAGCCCATTGAGTCAAGATTCCATTTATATGCCTTTGGAGGACATTATGTGTCAATACGAGCTTGTCTAGGTTAGGTCAGCTCATCCAGTTCAGGTTAACTCGGCTGGGTGTGAATACATGTGACCTCCAATTTCGGAAGGTCATAACTTCTTCGTCCGAACTCCGTTTCAGGTGTTCTTGGACTCTATGGAAAGCCCATTGAGTCAAGAAGCCATTCATATGCCTGTGGAGGGATAATGAGTGATCTTAGATGGGTTATCGGAGCTCATCTAGGTCCGTCAGCTCGGCCAAAGCGGTCGGCTCGAGTTTGGGTTTGACTATGTGTGACCTCGACATCGAGGAAGGTTGTAACTTTCGTCGAACTCCGTTCAGGTGTTCTTAGACTCTATGGAAAGCCCATTGACTCAAGAAGCCATTCATATGCCTGTGAAGGATAATAGGTGAGGTCAGACAGGTCATCTGAGCTCGGCTAGGTCAGGTCAGCTCGGCCAAAGCAGGTCAGCTCGGCTTGGTTCGACTATGTGTGACCTCCAACTTCGGAAGGTCATAACTTTTTCGTCCAAACTCCGTTTCGGGTGTTCTTAGACTCTATGGAAAGCCCATTGAGTCAAGAATCCATCCATACATAGTATGATAAAAGTGAAACTCATATTAGGTCCAGAAATAAGGAAAAACAATAAGCAGATATGATAATCATAGTTATTCATGCATAATATAAGATAGATACAAGTATAAAATAGCAGATAGAAGTACTGAAATGCGTGTATAAGTACAGCTGTATAGGTATAAGTTCTGTAGCTCTTACTGGAGATCAGACAAGTATAGGGTGACATAAGGAAGTACAAATATGTATATAAGTTTGTTATATGTGATGAGATGTAAATAGTGACAAGTACATGTTGATATGAACAAGAAGAAAAATGTAAATGACCTTAAATGAACCATGATATGATAAGAAAGTATAAGATTGCATATGCCTGTGTAAATTATATGTATGGAACATATATGAGCATGGGTATATGACAAGTATAGAATATGACATAAGGATATGATATGTTATATGTATATGTAAATGTGTAAAGTGAGATATGAGATATGAAAAATGCAAAGATTCGAATAAATGATTGTACATATCGCATATGATTACGGATAAGCATAATTATTCGAATATGAGTATGTATACTGAACATAAAATACACACATGGATTAGGTACATTTAGAACTGGTAGAGAGGATAGATAGGCATGTCTATTAGGGAAAAATGAAGTCTGCTGACATCGCGTCGATTGAGCCGTTTGGAGTCATTATAAACGTATTTAGGCCCTTATAGATGGTCATTGTCTCCATACAATGATAATAGCGCCTTGAGCCCCCTTATAGATGGTCATTATCTTGCATAATGATAACGGTGTCTTCGGGCCCATATAGACCAGCATTTACGCCACGATGAGTACAGTGCCTTCGGACACTATAGTTTCCTTTATCTACTTACAAGGTTTATCTGGGCGTAGGCTTGTAAAGAAAATGACAAGTATATGCAAATGAAATGTAAAGAATATATGACATAATATGAGAAGCATAGCATTGCTATGTGATGACAAGTATACAAGTCTGAGAAGTGAAATTAATCAATGACCTTACGAAATGTATATGATAGATAAAGTATATGAAAAGCATATGAAAGTATAGTATATGAAAATCATAGGAAAGTATAGTATATGAAAATTACAAGATGAAAATATAGGAAAGTACAAGAATATAGATGAAAGTATACTTGACCAAAATAGCAAATTTTGTAATCTACCTTTGCTACTAAATGACAAACAAGACGAGATTCCCTCTTGAATCTGTCGTGAATGTCAATTCTATAGTCATAGTGAATCATATCGTTAAATGTGAGATCACATTGCTACTGAATGACAAATAGGACGAGATTCCCTCTCGAATTTGTCGTGAATGTCAATTCTATAGTCAAAGTGAATCATACTATTAAATGCGAAATCACATTCTTCTTTGAATGAAAAAAAACGAGGGACGATGTTAAAGCTCAAATCTATCATGTATGCCAATTCTATAGTCAGAGTGAAAACACAAATGCAAAGTATATGACAATACAAGATTGTATAAGAAAGGTATATGAAAACTATAGTATATGAAAGCACATGAAAGTATATGTGAAAACCTATGACAGTATATGATATGATAGTAAAGTATAAGCTTTAAACTCCTAAGGGAGATATGAAAGGTGTGATAAAAATTCACATAATCTAAAAAGAAATGATAGGATATGGAAAGCAATAAGTTATAGAATGAATATAAGAATATGCAAAGGAAAGTACTTAGAAACGAAGAAATACGAGTAAAAGTATAGATAGAAGATATACCAAGACGCATAGAACATGTAGCATAAAGTATAGCAAATACGATAAAAGTATAGGTAGAATATGCCAAAGACATAGAACATATAACGGAAAATATTGACATGCAATAGGAATGTAAAGATGATAAGTAATAAAAAGTTATATGAATATGTATTGATATATGAAATGCATATGTATAAGCTTGTGAAGGTCACCATGGGTGGTTGTCCATGCTTATGTTCCCACTAAGCGTAAAGCTTATGGGTGTTCAATCATTGTAGGTACTGAAGAGGAGGCAAGAGGACAGGACATTCCACAGCGGCGGTCTGAGTCATCTAGGAGATAGAGTGCTCATCGATACTGCTTAGCGATCTACGATGTTTTGTGTTAGATATGTATATGTATAAGTGTTTGTATAAGATGTAAACTCCAATGAAGGAGTATGATTATATTTTGTATTCCACTGCTACAAAATATATTCAATAGAAAATGTACATGTAAAAGTAAATGGGACTCAGTATATGTGTATAGGTTTTGATGGACACCACTCCGGTGGTAGTGCTTTTGTATATGTAAATGATTTTTGTTATTATAGAAATTGTTTGTATACCTGAGTATAAGTTGTTTCGATGAAACAGTCGATGAGTCCCAATATATAGTCTTGCGCCCCAGACTTGGTTCAGATCCGCCATTTGGGTCGGACTGGGATCCGAGCGTGACAGTACTGTACCTACGGGTACCTTTTGTACCGTGTACCTGTTATTCATTCTTATTGGTCTATGCAGGCAAACATTTATGAGTACATGAATAAGGACCAGTATGCTTATGAAAATAAGAATTTATAATGCACATCAACATACTTTTGTCTTGTCGTAGTATACGGCCAGAAGTCTGTATTCGAATTGTATGATATGTACTCTACGAGAGATAGATATGATGACACGCAAAAGATCACAGAACATTTATATATATATATATATATATATATATATATATATATATATATATATATATATATATATAGCATATATATATATATATATATATATATACACACACACACACACATATATATGAACGATAAGCGTGAAAATGGTTAAATGTAATTATATTTTGAGAAGGAAATAGGGAAAGAAACATTGCTTGTTTTACTATATTTGAGAATAGTTATAAGTGGTTTTGTTTTTATGTATTTTCCTCACTAAACTATAAGCTTAGCATGGGTGTTTAATCCATGTAGGTGCTGAAGAAGTTGTCAGGGACACCCCACGGTCGTCAGTGCCATGCTGACCTTAGGAGTCCCCCTTAGTAGGACGCATTCTTTTTTGTAATAGAAGTGACGAGTGTAATATCTTTTTCTTTTTTTTTGTTATAGTGAAATTTTTATTTACTCTAGTAATTTTTTTTTTTAAACTCAAGCATATGTACAAAACTTTTTAAACACCACTATGGTGGCGATTTACTTAGTTATATATATTTTGTAATCTTGAATTTTATAATTCGGACTTTGAAATATGATTATGTCATTGTTATTTTTCTTGAGTTGTTTCTCAATTATTTTCCAAGGCAAGCTTATAGGTCTCGACTGCGTGTGGTGTCCACGTCACTTGTAATTATGGGGTAAGGGTGAATTACAATTTGACCTAATGTGTTTTTATGCATCTAAAATTGGTTTTAAGAATAAAGTTGTTTTTGCATAAGTTTTCTAACAACATGATATTCATATTAAAGCCCCAAATCTTACAAGTTTGAACTTTTAGGAAAGTTTTAGTTTAACAATGGTATACGATGTTACTTTTTGCTTAGGGCTGAGCGGAAGTGTAGGGGTCGCGTTGAGGCCGGCGCGGATGGCTGATGGGTTCAGGTGCAAGCTTGGGATCGCGCCGGGGTACAAAGTGGGATCGCTGCAAAACAAGAAAGAAGGGGGTCGGCGAGGGCTTTCTCAGTGGCCGCTCCAGGTCACCTAAGTCGATTTCTTCTGAGAGAAATATGGAATTTCCTTGGGGCGAATATGTTGCATATATGCGTATCAGTATTAGGCGTTAGTTAACTGCGTGCACTGCCGATGGGGTGCCTTGTATTTAGTAGATGTTGACCCGGTTGGATGGTGACTATGATTCGTTCCCATTGGATGAGATATTTTTTGTTATTATCGGTATATGATTTGGTAAAGGATATAGAAAGAGCAGTTTATTTGGGATAATCGTCCTTCCTTATTAGGGGATTCGATTTGATTTGCGGGATAATATATTATCAGGGATCATTCTATTTTATGTACCTATGGGAGACTTCCATAATCGGTCTTTGGGCGAGTGGGTTGGACCCTCGTGCAGAAATTTGCCTCAAAACTGAGTATTTTGCAATGGGCGCCACCCCTCTCCCCTTTGGGGTTTAAGCGAATGGGCACGAATGTTTCATTGGGCCGGTCTCTTTCTTGGGCTGGTTAAGGGCATGGCCGCCTTTTTTGTACCCTATCGGTTGCCCCCGGCCCGCGACAATACCTGCACGGCGTACGTGGGCAAGGGTTGTATGCGTGTCTCAGCCGGGTCTGATTTCCATGTGCCTTTCGAATTTTGGATTAGTTAGGGCTTGAAATTCGCCTTCATTTGTCTTATGATAGTAGTGACTCTTCGGTTTCGCGCTCATTTCTCCCACTCCTTTAGGTTCCTTTGTTTCTTCGCAAACATCCTACGTCACGTGTGCCTCTGCTCTGGGACCTTTTCTTTGCCTTTAAGCGAGGTTCGAGGACTTCATCTCTCTTAGTCTTATCCAGGCCCTTTTGATGCGAGTCTTTCTCTGGTGTCTTTCTTGGGATAGCCTTTTTTATTGTATTTCTGGGTCCACTGCGTCTTTGTCTTCTTGGTCTTTTGGGGCGATCGACGAGCGCTAGGGTTGGAGTTAGTCGAATTTTATTTTTCATCATAGGTCGGATTGTTCTTAGCCTGCATATCGATGGTGACTCTTCGGTGATGGCGGTTAAGACCAGGCGTGCATCTTCGATAAGCTCGACGGGTTGAACTTGAGATGCCCGAGAGGTGCCTCCTTTTCCCTTGGACAAGGGTAAGGGAAAAGTGAATCTGATTAAATACCCTGGGGGTCGAGTGCCTAAGATCTGTCGTTCGACGTAACACTAGCAGTGGGACTGGCAAGTTGATTCCTTCCATATGGGGCCACCTTTGCGGGCGTTATCAACCTCTCTTGACGTTAGTGTGGTCCCTAACGTTTTGACCCTCTATGTGGTCTGTGCAAGAATGGTGTGCTTCTTGATGGCCGCCGATAACGGTCTTCGTTTCCCTCTGCGTCCCGCCATGTGGGGGTTTCTGACACTTCAATGCGTCGCTTCTCAACTCGCGCCCAATGGTTAGGGTATCTTGGTTGGTCTGTTGGTTTTCTTTAGGGACAGGGGGCTCGGTGTCCCCAGCTTAGCCTTGCTCCTTTACCTTTTTAGCTCGAAGGAGACATCCGAGGGCTTTCTTTATTTTTCTAGGCGTTACGGCTCTCCTGCGGTGATTCCGGTCTTCCCTCCCCTCCCACGGGTGACAGTGGAAGGCCTTCACTTCTTCGTTAGCGGCCGTAATTGGGAATATGACCCTCTCGACAAAGACGATACCCTGGGCGTTCTGGTTGCTTGGACCACCCCTGAGAATCTTCGTGAGTGTTCGTTCGGTTTTTGGTTAAAACGTATAGCATTAGTCGCGGTATCACAGTGCATGCTGTCACCATGTTTCTCGGTTGCTTTCGGATTGATCTCAGCCCAGTGAAGATACGCCATAGCGTTGGCGTTGGCTGGGCTCGCCTTCTACGTCCCTTCTGTGGGCGATCAAATCCCGGTTCACGGTCCTTGAGGTTGAAGTGCACTCGCTCTGTTTGCTCTGAGGCCTTCACCTCCTTCCATTATGAAAGTCCCTCTCGTTGGGCCCTCCGCTGCCAAACCCACTAGGGAGGAACTGTTGGCCCATTTGGATATGGTGTCTCGGAAGCCTTGGAGCGGAAGCGAAAAAATCTGGACTCAGATGAAAAGATGGGTAGGCTTTGGTCAAAGTTCGAGTTAGGGCATCTTGTCTTCCCCAGTCTACTCGTGTCCATAGCCAAGACGGAGTGCGGTCGCCTGCGGTTAAGGCTCCTATAGTCTTGAGTTCGCGGTCCCGTGCAGGTGCAGCTGCGAGGGGCGAAGGTCCCTCGGGTGGGGCCCCGTGAGGCCGGCCGTTGGCCCCGGTCGCGCCCGTGCAGGTCTGGAATCCTCCGAAGGGTTAGGTCGCCTTCGAAGCGGAAGGCGAGGAGGAAAGATCCGGAATCCAAAATTAGCGGTGACGGGGACTCTTTGCTTCACAATGCCGAACTCGCGGCAGGCGCAGTCTCGTCCATTCTTAAGGATTCCGATCTTAAGAGGTCGGTTGCGCTGCCCGTCGATGAGGCTTTGTGTATCTCCGGGGTCGCCTCGTAAGTTCAGTACCTTGTCATATTTGATTCCATTTTGAGTTGAGTTTGAACTTGCATTAGATGTTGAGTCTATCTTTGGAATTGTGCGAGTTGCTACTCATTTGAAGGGTTTGGCGAAAGGCCAAACTAAGCGAGAGCCATGCAGAAGGCTCGGGCTTATAAAGGCGGTGGCTTCCCTCACATCGGCCCGGTAGGCTGCGGTCAGGTGCAGCATTATGATCGAGACGGTGAAGCTCAAATCTGATTTGAAACACACCATTCGGCTCGTGCTTTCGGTAGAGAATTGGAAAACGGGCCGAGAAATAAGCAGGGGCGGTGATGAGCCAGGGCTCGGGATGATTTGAGGTTCATGAGAACGACTTGATGGGAAATTTGGGGCGAGCTGCGATGCACTTGATTATGATCTTCATATGGTTAGGGATGAGCTTCTCACATCAAGGTGAGCTTAAGTCCCAGGAAGGCAGCGTCTTTGTCGAGGCGATCCTACGTGATAAGGCAGCCCGGTACATTGGGCGGGGGCTCGTCGCGGGGCTAACGGGCGGTCATTTCGGTGGAGCGCTGGCCAGGGAGTGTCGAGTGCAGTGGGGATCTTCATCAGCAAATAACTTTGGTTGCTCAACGGGACGAAGTTATTGGAAGACCGAGGGCCGAGGCATCTAATCAATGGGTTTCTGGGTGGCTTGCCTTTTAGAAGAAGGCTATCAATGCCTATTAGACTAGTTTCAACTTTGACCTTCAGGTGATGAGGAGGATGAGGGGTCCTTCTCAGCTGATTATCCTGGAGAGCCGAGCACCCCCGTTGAGGCCCATTCCCCTTCTTCACTTAGTCAAGCTTCTCCTTCTGATGCTTGATCTCCTGTGCACGTCTTCGCCTGCCCGATGTCGGCTTTTATACTTTTCTTTTCTTTTTTTTTTCTTTTTTTTTTTTATGTATTTTAGTTTGGGGCCCCGGGACCAGAGACATGCGTTGCCTTGTCCTTAATGATACTCATTTTTCCCTCTTTACTTCTTCGCACCTCTACTTGTGCTCTTAGCGACGTTCTGCATAGATCGAATGGCACGAATTGAGGCGTGCGAGTTGGAAGTAAATGAGCTCTTAAAGCCCAGGCATTGAGAACGTGGGTTATTGCTTTGAGCTAAGGTTGATTCCTTGGGTTGCGTGGCCTGAATCAAGTAGTTAGGCCTTCAAGCTAAGTTCTTGGGCTCAGTGAAATTCATATGCTTGGTGGATGACTCTTGGGCCGCATGGCTGTTGGAGTGTGCCTCTTAAATTTGCATAGCTGTCACGGAGTGGTTGAGCTCGTTAAGGTGTGAAATGCTTGGGTTCGTCAGTGATTTGCTTGAGTCCAACTGATTCCTAAGTTGCATGCTTGGGTAGAATGGTTGAGCCCATCAATGTGAGCTGCTAGGCTCCGTCGGTTGATTTGCACAGTGGGCGAGTCCTAGGCTATGGCTGTGTAGAATGGTTGAGCCGTCGATGTGAGTTTGCTAGGCTCAGGTAAATTTGATTCTGGGTCGAACTAATTCTAGATTTGCATGGCATGTAGAATGGTTGAGCAATCAATGTTCTTGGGCTCAGTCGGTGATTTTCTACGTCGAAGCCCGATTCTGGGCTGCGTGGCACGTGTAGAATGGTTGAGCCGTCAATGTGTAATTTCTTTGAGCTCCGATCGGCTGATTTACTGCGTCGGGCGATTCTAATTTTGCATGGCTTTGTGTAGAATGGTTGAGTCAGTCAGTAATTTCTTGGGCTCGGAGTCGGTTAATTTGCACAGGTCAAAGCCCGAGTTCCCCAGGCTATGGCTGTGTAGAATGGTTGAGCAGATCAGTAATGTTCTTTGGGCTCCGTCGGTGATTGGGTCGGGGCGGGTTCTGAGGGTATGGCTGTGTAGAATGGTTGGGCCGAGTCAGTGTGTTTGTTGGGCTCCATCGGGCGGTTGCACTGCGTGGGGCGATTCTAGGGCTGCGTGGCTGTGTAGAATGGTTGAGCCGTCGATGTGAGGCTGGCGGGCTCCGTCGGTGCGATTTGTGCAGGTCGGCCAGTTCCTAGGCTGCATGGCATGTGTGGAATGGTTGGGCCGAGTCAGTAATTTCTTCGGAGCTCCGTCGGGTGGTTGCTGGGTCGAAGGCGGTTCTGGTCACGCAACTTTGTGTAGAATGGTTGAGCCGTCGATGTGAATGGCGGGCTCCAGTCGGCTGATTGCGGTCGAGCGATTCTAGGCTATGGCGTGCGGAGTAGGCGAACTGCGTCAAAGTGGTACTTTGGAGCTCCGTACTGTTGTGGTAGTGGCGATATAACTGGTGATCGACTCCTCGGGTGTTAGGCGTGACTTGTGCAATTAGGCAGAGACTCGTCGAAGTGAGGCTGGCGGCTGGGCTCGGTATTTGTGGCCGGTGCGATACTCTTTGAGCTGATCGACTCCTCGGTGGCGTGACATGCGAGGAAGTAAGGCAGACTCGTCAAAGTGAAATTTCTTCAGGCTCGGGCGTTGTGTAGGAGTGGCGATATAGCTGGTGATCGACTTCTTAGGTAGCGTGACTGTGCCGGAGTAAAACTGAACTGTCAAGTGAGCCTCTTGGGCTCGTCCCGGTGATTTGCTGAGTTGAGGCCCGGTTCTGGGCTACATGGCACGTGCGGAGTGAAGGCGAACTCGTCGAAGTGAGGGCTGCGGCGGCGGGCTCGGTATTTGTGGGCTGAGGTGGCGATACTCTTTGGCGATCGACTCCTCGGGTGGCGTGACTGTCGCAGTGGGCGAACGCTGCGTCAAAGTGGTTTCTTCCGGGCTCCGGGCTCTGTAGCGGTGGCGATATAGCTGGTGATCGACTCCTCGGGTAAGCTTGACTGGCTGGGAGTAGACGAACTTCGTCAAAGTGAGTAGCGGCGGGCTCTCGGGCGCTATGGCCGAGTGGCGATATAACTGGCCCGGTCGACTCCTCGGGTGGCGGCGACGTAATGCGAAGTAGGCGAACTCGTCAAAGTGTTTCTTTGGGCTCGGCGTTGTGGTAGAAGTGGCGATATAACTGGCGATCGACTGTAGATAGCGTGACCTATCTGCAGAATGAGCGAGACGCTTCGTCAAAGTGAGGCTGGCGGGCTCCATTGTGGCCGGTGGCAATATAACTGGCGATCGACTCACTCGGGTAGCGTGAGCACATGCGGAGTAGAGCGAACTCGTCAAAGTGAGCTGCTGCGTGTGGCCATTCGACTTCTGATTTTCTCGGAAAGGTGTGGGCATCTTTAATCCTGATTTATGGAGAATTTGAAACGTTTGTGCGACTTTTTGAGTGCTTTGGCCTTCTTATAAATGGCGGCTTTGTTGCTTCTATGGAGTTTATACTTTGGATATGTCTCTTCCATTCTGCGTGGCGAAATCTATACGAGATGAAGCGTGAAATGCAGTCGTCTTCGGGATCCACACGAAGGTCGATTCGAGTTCTATTGGACTTATGCTTGTGGGAGTTGTGTTTTTCCCTAGTCTCCTCTTTATGGGAGTCATGTTATTCCCTAGCTTCGTGCTAGGGAATGTGTTCGGAGAGGGCGGCGCATTTCTTGCATCGCCTTCTCCATTTTATGTTCTTCTTTCTCTTCCTTTCTCCTTTCTCCTTCTCCTTCTTTTTCATCTTTTCTTCCACATCTCATTCTCCCTTTTTTTCTTTTTTTTTTTTTTTTTTTTCTTTTTTTTCACATCTTTGTTTCTCCTCTTTCGCCTGAGCTCCTTCCCATTACTTTCTTCTCCTCTTTTCCCACCTTTAAAGGCCTTCCTCCGTTATTCCCGTCTAGTTTTCTTTTCCTTTTTTCTTCCTGAAGTTTTTTTTTTTGAGGGAACTGCTTGTACTGAGTGCCCAAGGAGTGTAATCGATGACACCAGCGATTGTAAGCTGATGTGTCTGATTGGAATAAAGAGAGACTTTTCCTTTTATGTCTATGAGTTGTCTCATTCTATTGCATGTAATCTTTCTGAGCATTATATGTATGAGTTGCTTGTGACGTCTTAACAAAATAACCAGTAAATGGTCGAATCATTAACTGAAAATTGATAAATCTCCATTTAAGATTATAAACCAAGGTCTACTGATAAAAACGTTTAAGATGTTCGCGTTAAAGGCGTCTTATAAAATTTTTCCCTCCCTACGTTTGGAGCTCGTAATTGCACAGATGCGGCGACTCGAATATGATGCTTAGGGAGCCTTCCGGTTGAGGCCCAATTTCCCATGTCTTCGGATTCTTCGCTAAGCTGGCAATAGCTTTTTAAAGACTAAATCACGCGACATGGCTCGGGTTTGACTTTTTGGTTGTAGTACCTCGTAGTCTTCAGCTGGTAGTCTTAAATGCGCCTTAGTACTTTCGCGTTTTCATCTAAAGTCAAATTTAGGCCCGGAGGCCTCGTCGATATCTCCGCGTTTTTGCTAAATTCGATCCTTGAGGACTTTTGTCGGAGCCTCGAGCAAAGACTACCACTTGATCTTAGAAGGTTAGGGCGAATGGGGTTTCGGTTTGTGACACGTGAGTCCTGTGGCATGCACCTCGGGGGAGAATCTTTACACCCACTTTCCTTAAGATCTTCCAATTTTGAGTCACTCGACAGCATAGGTTCGAGTGATGAACCGGTGCCTCGCAGATTAACTGATCTATCCAGGAGATAATTATTAGTTCCACAATTCAGCCGATAATCTAGTATGTCGAGGTGTTTTCCATGTCGACACGGGGCTCTTGGGATGCAAACACGCATATGATGGCTAGATACTGAAATTGTGTATCTTACATTGTGATTGTGGCTAAAGGCTCGACCTGCCGACCCACTTGGTGAAGTAATCTTGCAGCGATGATAGACTTGCTGGCCTTTCCCGAGGCGGGGTCGGTATGTCGAAACCCCATTGTTGGAAAGGCGGGGCTTGTGATTGACGTCGGGGGCTCCCGATGGGAGGCGTGAGATCTTGGCGTCCTCACGGCGAATCTTGCACTTCTTAGCAACTAAGGTCGATTTGCGTCTTTGAGTATTGTAGGCCCGATGGTATCCTTGTCTGGGAACCTTTCACTTGATGTTTCGAGCTGGAGTATGATTTCATATACCCTCGTGTACTTCTCTTACTTACGTATTACCGATGTTTTCGCGATGCACTTAAGGATAGGTGTGAAGAAACCTCGCTTGTATAGGCTTCCCCTGCCTTGATTAGTGAACTGCAGCGGACCTTGTCGCTATTTTAGGCTGGCTGCACTCGGTCGTCGGGTGGGCGCCCGTCTATTATATAATCCCAAATGGGGTCCATCCAGCTCGGCTCGGACCCGACCTGGGCAACCTCCACGTCGCAGAGATCGATGGGGGCTCTGCGGGTCGACCAGTGTCGACTCTTTGAGTCTTCAGCCAGGCTGTTGCCGCTTTGCGGCGTCGGCTCGGGTTCTACGCTCTGGGGACATGTCGACGCTGAACACCTTGCGAATTTTTTAATAAATCTCGTACCTTTTGGAGATATAGGATCATCCTTCCACTTTTAGCCTCGTAGGTGTCTTCTATTTGTCTTAAAAAATGGATAAGGAGGTTTTTGAGGTTTTCCGCTAGCTTGGAGCCGATATAGGCGAGATGTTGAGGTGTCGATCAGCGATGCAGGTTCCGGTTCTTACGAGGCTCAGGTCGAGTGAGTACCTCGTCACGCATGTCGAGCTCGTCCAAGTATATGTTGTCGACCGTTTTTGTTTCATGGATGCTGAGTAACATTCCCTAGCCACTCGTTGATCTCCTCGAACCATTCTGGTCGTTCACGGTAAGAAATTTGTCGTCATGTGATATGCGGAAGGATGGCTTTATTACGTGAGAGAGTGCCTTGACAACATGTTATAGAGCGAGGCGGGCGTCTCTGACGGGAATCTTGCCGTGGGCGTCGCCTGGCATGGGGATCTCGAGGTGAGTACGGTGTATTGAGCCTAGAGGTAATACCTTTTCCCGAGAGAGACATGAGATGGGTGTTGATGGGTTCTAGTTTCTCCTTAGATGCCCATTTTATCAGTGGCTTGAGATGATATCGGTTGAACTCCACGTTGTCGAATTAGGACCCGATGAAGCGTTTTGTTGGCCCACTGACTACACGAACTACGGTGGATTCGTCATGAGGAAGTTGGCATCCCTCAAATGCGAATTACGAGAATGTGATGGATGTGTCGGCGCGTGGTTTAGACAACTAGCAGATTTTACGCTATCTCTGTCGACCTGATGCTGCGTAGATGGGCCTTCAGGCTTAGTGGTTCCCTCCTCTAGTCCTCCACGAGATTACCTGAATTTCACCCGGGGGGTTGTTGGTGCTGGTCGTCGTGCGTCGAGGTGGTGGTTCCGGCGGGGCTTCAGTTCACGAGCTTGATTTGGCCGGATTTTCGGGGGATATGAGCGTCCCGGGTACCAGCGCCCGTATTAAGTACTGTTTCTCTGCTGAGTTGTATGCGTTCGTTGAGTGCGGTGTCAAGTAGTCCTATGGAACTGCGGTACTTAGGTTAATCTCTTGTTGCGGGGTCGACTTCATTTGGAGTTAATACCTTAAGGCTGATTCGTTTCGTGCCAGCGCAGAACACGTGATCTGCGAGGGTACATTAAGGGGTGAAAGCAATGGCGAATAGCGTGTCGTCTTTTCAGTTGCGGTGGACCGAGACGATCTCTGAGGTTCCCACGCCTTTTTGGGGATCGTTCTCCATTTTTCTTTGGAGATCCTTCCCGGTCGCTTTGTTTTTGGGGCTTCGTCCTCGTCGTTTGTCTGTCCCGCTTTTTTCTTTATGAGTGGAAGAGCTCTCTTTCTTGGATATGAGGGCTTCTTCACTGATGATATACTTCTCTACTTTTGCGAGCACCTCAGCCATGCTTGTTTGGGGATTTTTGGAGATGGAAAACATCAAGTCTTTCGACTGAATCCCTAAGTCAGCAATGAACTCAGTGATCTCGAACTTCTCGTCGGGTATATCTACCTTTAGAGACTCGGCATTGAATCGTTGGACATAAGACCTCGGGCTTTCTTGCGAGCCCTGCTTGATGGTCAGTAGATGATAACTTGGCTTTCTCGTCGGCCCCGGTAAGTGAGAGGCCAGATGCAATGGATAGCTCTGCGAATGAGGAGATTAGCCCGGCCCAGGTGGAAGTCTATTGAATATGCCAAAGGCGGGAGCCTTACAGGGTGATAGCGAAAGCTACGCATGTAGGATCTTGATACCCGTAGTTCCATTTGGTTTTTTGCAGTGTTGAGATGATCGGCGGGATCCCTAGTTCCTTGAGCAGCTTCCACGTGGCATTCGAACTTGGGTGGAAGGGAGTGGAGTACCTCGGGTGTAGGGTGACTCGGTTTGTTGTACCGAGTATCCATAGTGTCGGGAGCGCGTCACTCTTCTGCCTCCCTTGCAATTTGGGCTCTTGTTGGAGGCTCTTGAACCTCTGTTCCCATGATTGTTCTCCTGCTCCAGGCTGAGGGTGGCGCAGTTCTTCGTTCCCGACGTGCTCTCCAAGTGTTGCTTCGTTGCCTTCCCCTCCAGGGGCTAGATGTGGTCCGTGCCCCCGGGCTCGGCTGGATTCTGCTTCTGCTTCGGCTCCACGAGGAGCGCCAATGTTGTGTTGTCCTTCATGAGGGGGAATGTCATGGCCTTCCTGAGTCTGTCGCGTCTCCCGTGGTCGTCGCATCTGTCTGGTGAGTTGTTCTAACTCTTCCTGATAGGCCGTGATTGGCGGTGAGGCGGAGTGCCATCGTCCCAGTGTTCAGCTGCATTGTTTCCTAACGCAGGTCATTTCTTCTGCGTTACTGGTTGGTCTTGCATCCTTGGAGGATTAAGTTGCTCCACAGCGTGTTCAGTCGATACCATCGATGGCGAAATCGATTATACTTATAAAGGCTGTCGTTCCCACAGGCAGTATAGCCCGATGATGCTTTCGCCGGCGGGCCCGGGAATTTGGAGTGTGGGGTCGTTGGGTAGGACTGGATGGGCGATGGGTTAGATTACAGCTTCGGGATCACTGGTGAAGTAGGATCGGCTGCGAAAACAAGAAAGAGGGGTCGAGGGGCTTCGCGGGGTGGCCGCTCCGATGCTAAGTCGGTTTCTTCTTGAGAGAAAAGATGGACTGCTTAGAGGGCGAATGTGTTGCATATATGCGTGTCGGTATTGGCGTTAGTTAACTAGCGTGCGGCTTTCGCGATGGGGTGGCCTTGTATTTATAGTAGATGTTCGACAGGTTGGATATGGTGACTATGATTCGTTCGCATTGGATGAGATGTTTTTTGTTATTATCGGTATCTGATTTTATGAGATATAGAAATAGCGGTTTGTTGGGATAATCTTCTTTCCTTATTGGGGATCAGATTTGATTTGAGGAATAATATATTATCGAGGGATTATTACATTTTTTGTGCGCATGGGAGACTTCCTATGTGGAGTCTTTAGACGCGGGTTGGACCCTCATTCTGGGTTGGCACCAAAAGGCTTGAATGCTGCAATGGGCATACCTCTCCTTTGGGGTTTAGCGAATGGGCCTTAATGTTTTGTTGGACCGGTCTCTTTCTTGGTCCTGGCTAAAGGGCCTATGAGCCTTATTTTTTGTACCCTATCAGTATCAAAGTTTGATTTGACAAGAGGTCTTGGGTTCAAGTCACCACTATGCAATTTGAACATTTGATCCCTATTTATGTATTTGAAAGTTCATAGTGGACATTATGGTTTGTTTGACTCTCATGTACATAGGTATGAGGGCGTATGCATGTGAGGGGAAGGTGTTAAACATGGCGATTCGTAGTAAAGCCGGTCGTTTGAGCTTAAGAGAGTTGGTCGTTTAATAGAAGCATTTTTACTCCCTCCCAAATCTACCATAGCGTCCAGGCTTAGCTTTAAAATATAATGCACCTAAAGTATCGTGCTCAAACGCGATCGAGTTCTATAACAATTTGTGACAACTCGTACCCAAATCATCTAACTATCCATGCTCAAATAGGATCGGTTCCTATAACATTTGTAATAACTCTATACCCAATATAACTAACTATCCATGCTCAAACATGATCGGTTCTATATAACAATTTGTGAGAGCTCATATTCAACCATGTCAATATTGGTCACTTTAGATTCAAGAGACAGCCAGCGATTTTAAATGTATTTATTAGATTAAGAAAGTTCGTATATAATATTGGAGTTTTCTTCCCTTTCCAACGTAGGTGAGTTATGAACTATCAACATATATCAAATTCATGCTCAATTTGAGTTTCCATGTATTCTTACCTTGTGTAAATCTTGCTATTGAATAAAATTTTCAAATTAAATGTCTCAAAATCTTAAAATATGCTCAATTTTGATTTCACATAAAAAAAAATAATGATGAACCAACTTAATGATTTAAAGTGAATTAACTTAATTTAATTTAAGTTATTACATAAATTAAAGTACATTTGATAACATGAGTTAATGATGTGACTTAAAAGTAAAAAACAAAATCAAGTAATAAATGAAAATAATCAATTTATTTTTGAATTTATATCTTCATTTTACTTTTTTCCTTTATCTGCCCTAAATTTTTTCATAATATCCTTTGATATTCCACAAGGTCGATATGTTGTACATCTTTTGTTCTAATCATTATTTACAAGAATAAATATATTAATTTAATTGCCTATAATGGTTATCTCATATGTTAGAGTGATCAACTTTTTCATAAAGGCAAGAAAGGGAAGGGTTCGGATTCAAGTTCCATAAAGTGTTTAGCTATAAAAAAAAGTATATTAATTTAATTATTTAAAACAAATTATAAGCAATATTTAAATAAAAATTTACAATCTAAATATTGTTTAACTTAAAATTAAATTAACTAATGATAGTAAGTGTTAGTGAACACTCTTTCAATCAAAATTTAACATTCTAAAATATTTTGTATTCAAGAAAAGAGTGGCAAACCTATTAATTTAATATGATTAAAAAATAGTAAATTATAAACTAAGATAATGACCACAACTTATTTTAATCTTTTCGGATTATAAAAAAAAATTATACATAATATTTTAAATATCTCGAAATCCCATTACACATTTTATATCAAAAAAAATTTCCTACTCTTTCTTAATACTTAGCATATTAATTTATTTTATTTTTGAAAATGCATATTAATTTTATTTAATATATCTCATGCTATTGAATTCTTTGGGGGGAATAAATCCACTAGAAACATACAATTTCAAAAAGCTAAGGGCTTCTTGGTTGATGAGAATTTTTTTTTTTTTTTTAAGAATAAACAATCAGCCTATCTCCAAAAAAATAAAAATAAAATGAATAAATCAATCATCATGCATAATTCAAGTGATAGAGTGATTACCAATGGGGAGCTAGGATCCAGTCTTAGTGGAGGCAAAATTAAATAAGATAAATTTTACAATATTTAGATTTGGGATCGAAGTATAACACTTGAGTTCAAATACCCTTCGATACAATGAAAAAAAATTTCAAAAAAAAATTGAGTGGGGGCAAGTGCCCCATTTATGGGCACTAAGGTAAATCTGTCATGGTGATTCACACGGTTTTGAATAGGCATAAGGCATTGAGAGAAGGTCCTCGAATCTAATAGAAGCAGTTTTATTATCTTAAAACTAAATGTATTAAAACAAAAAACAAAAAAGCATGTTTTACAAAAATGATTTTCTAATCATAGAATAAAAAATAAAATAAAAGATTGTTGTAAAATAAAGAAAAAAAAGGGAATTGATATATTTGAGGAAGAAAGAAATGTAGACGGGAAAATTGTATTTCTTCGTATTATCTTACAAGGCGTAAGTAAGGTCCTTTAATAGGCTTCTGATACATGGATCTAAGAAAGCTGAAAGGTCCTTCATAATGGTCACCATAAAACAACCATAATGACCATTATTAGGAAAGCTTAAAAGTTTTTCATAATGGTTTCGACTTTCCATAATGGTCCAACATAATGACCATGATCTATGAAAACTAAAGAGTCCTTCATAGTAGCAGCCACCAAGGACCGTATATAGGTTCACGAATGCTTCACGATGTCAAATGAATTACGAACTTCAAGATGCATCAAGTGAATGATACACGAATTTTCAAGTTACGTCGAATGAATTTTCAAGATTCATTGGATGAAACATGGACCTTCGATTGAAAAGTCTCTTCCACATTCATGAATCTATTTAATAATGTCCAAACTTTTATATTTACAACACTCCCCCTTGGACATTATTACGTGATGCACATGCCTCATTAAAAACCTTGCTAGAAAAACCTAGTGGGAAAAAACCAATCTAGGAAAAGAGTACATGACAAACGTGTTTTTATGTGTTGCACTAGCTGCCTCGTTAAAAAACCTTTAAATAGAAAAACCCAGTGGGAAAAACTAGTCAAGAAAAGAGTACAATCAATGGTCTTCAGGAACCTAATCCTCATGATTGTTTTGAAGTTATCGCTCCCAAAGAACAACGATCTTCAAGCCTATGCATTCCAATACCATGAACATATTTTCAAAGTAGATATAGAAAAGGACTTAGTGAATGAATTGGTCAAATTGTCACTAGACAGAACTTTCTCTACAATAATCACGCCGATCTATCTAAGTTCATGCGGATAAAAGAATTTGGGTGCAATATGTTTTTTCAAGTTGCCTTTAACATACCCATTGCTCATTTGTGTAACACATGTTGCATTATCCTCGTAAAGGACTGTGAGGGATATATAATTTGTCGTTATGCCACACAAACCACGAATATGTTGTACCAATGGTCGTAACCATACTCATTCTCGTGAAGCCTCATATAAAACTATAATCTCTAAGTGGTTTGAAGAAGTGATAATCATCATTACATTTTAATAGACCTCCTTGAAATTACAATACCACCACAGAGAAAAACATAACTAGTATGGGACTTGGCATTTTAGGGATCATACATATAGCCAGCATTCGAGTAGCCCACCAATGTCAGATCTTGATTTCTTGTATAAAGGAAAATAAGATCTTGTGAACCTTGAAGATACAGAAAAATATGTTTAATGCCATTCCATTACCTCCTTATAGGAGAAGCACTATACCTTGCTAGCAAGTTTCTTTGCTAATGGCTGTCTCCAGGGCCCTGATGTAATTTGCGAGATAAAGTAATGCTCCAATGGCACTCAAGTAATTAACTTCTGGTCCTAAAATATCTTCAGTGTCTTCTTTAGGTCTAAATGGGTCCTTATCCACTTCAAGGAATCGACCAACCATTGGTGTGCTAAGTGGATAAGGTTATCCATATACAATCTCTCCAAAACCTTCTTCAAGTAGGTTGGTAGTGCGAAAATTCCTTAGCCCGGGGAGGTGCTTTCGTCCCGACAAAGCTAAGGCAATACCCAAAGTTTTACTAAGTCTTTCATTTCAAACTACGTCTTTAAGCATGAGCTTGCTTCCTCATTTTCATACGTGTTCCAATAATGTTATGTCATCAACATAAACCGAATAAACCATTCGAGGGACTTCTTTATGAACACACAAAGGATATGCATGTTATTTATATATTCCTTTTAAGGAGAATTCACTCGGTCGGTTGTTCCACATCCGACATTGTACAGATATAATGACCTTTGCAATTTAACACTATACACATGTTCACGTTTTCATTTTTCTTTGATCTGGGAATCTCTTAAATCCATCGAGATTTTTCATGTAAATATAGTGTCCTAATGACCCATATAAATACGAGTTCTAAACGTCCATTAACAACATATCTAAATTCATAATGCTACGGAGATATTAAGTAGCGAAAACGTAGTATCATCATGCTTGAGAGAATATGTTTGGTCGAAATCAATACTGCAGTCTCTGTGAAAACCCTGGCTTGACTAATCTCGCTTTATATCTCAACACCTCATTATTCTCATTTCTCTTTCGTATGAACACCCATTTATATCCCACTGGGATAACATTTTGAGGTGTATGCACTACAAAGCCAAAAACTTTTCTTTTATTTAGCGAGTCAAGCTCAACCTCTGTAGGCCCATTTCACGGGGTCAGATTTGACAACAGTCGACCATGAAAAGGCTTCGTGAATGTCGTTGGCAGGCCACTGACTCAATCGACGGGGAGTTTCCCTTGTATGGAGATACCAAAAACCACCTATCCCAATCATCAACCATTAGAATATACATGAATAAAAGCGACCACTTGAGTATACAACAATACTCATCAACATACGACTATATACCATAGTTTCAAGATTTAAAGTTTTACTCTTATACAACATATATTAAAATCTAAAATTCTAATACATGTATTCATCATAAAAACCCTCAAAGCCACACCCCGACTTTCTTCAAAATCGGTCTCTAAGATGAGTCGTCTCCTCGCACTTTCCCTGTACCTGAAAATAATGTTCCCTCGACAGGGTGAGCTAATGCTCAGTAGTGGAATCACCCTAAGTGGGTTACTCTCCACCTAAGTGCATATGCAATGCTCCAAAGTAATCACACATTCAAGCAAATTCGTGATCCTACTTGAATGTCTAAATGACCAACCCACATCCCGAGTCCTCACCGACTCCCTCACACTTGTCTAAGCCATGTATGAGAAAACATAATCATTTTCAAAACAATTCTTGTTGTTTTCGAAACTATACTATCGAAGTATCGGTAAAAATATGGGACTACCCTCCGAGGCGAATGTGTTGGAGAACCCAACTAACCGATCATGGTTCTCATCGAAATGATACATTGGACCGTCTCCCGACCCCATTCTCGGAAATTCATCTAATGAAATTCCTTTCAACGTTTTCGTTTTTCTTTCAATTTTCATGTCATGCACTCACCTAATTTATAGGCTACTGATGCATATGAAATGCATTATGCCATTTCTACACTTAATATATATATATATATATATATATATATATACAACAATACATGCAAATATATCATCATGCATATATTTACATAATTTATATCACACAAAACATGTTATGCACATTCATCATCAATTTCACCAAAAATTAGCTTACATGGGCTAATTTATAACTACGAGCAATTCGATTTGAATTACTCAACCACACACATTATTTCACAAAAATATTTCGTGAAAACTATTCACATGAATAGGGTCACTGTTCACGGCCAATCACCCAATATCAGTTCCACTTCGTGAACCCGAATTTCATAGCCTTTTTCCAGCCTCATACACATCAAAACATGATTTATTGCATAAATCAACACACAAACAGCCCAAACAGCCCCTACACTGCCATAGACTGTGCAGAACGGGCTCAAAAAATTCTAACATTTCGGTCCCAAGATTTGGGACCGATCAAACGGCCCCTCACGGCCTCAAATCAACCAAAACATCCACAAAACACTTAAATAAAGTGTAACTTCAGAGTAGGATGAAACCTATACCTCCACGGGTTTATTCAAAACTCCTCAAATCTAGTACCAGCGGCCTAGCTGCGTAGGGCCAGCTCTTCTTGTTCCGAAGAATTTCGACGGTCGGATCTCCCAAAAAACTAGAGAGAAGTCTCTCTCTCTCACTCTAAAACCACACCATTTTAGCCACTGTAAGAGATCTGCTTACCCAGCACGTTTTTGCCTCCTTTTCATCTTTGAGAAGAGACACTATTTGCTATTTTGTTTTATCTAACTTAAGAATTCCTAAAATGACATCTATGTCCTCAAGCTTTGGATTTTCAACATTTGGCACTATCTCGGCCGTCCATTTACATCATTTCTCTACTCATGCAACATGTGTCACATGAGTACATGTTATATGTGAATTTTGTCACATCAAATATCGTTTTACGGCACCCGATACTCGGTGCCTCGAAAAACATGCAAACTCCGACTGTCTCGGAATTTGACGAAATTCGACGTGTTAGCTAGATTTCGCGAGACGATTCCAACGGTGAAATCCGTTTCGTCATCCGAGATCTAGAAAATTTTCGGATTTTGACCGAAATTATGATTTTAACTTTTTCAAAAATTGGAGATTTTCTCGGGTCTTTACAACTGATTGCTTGTTTTCCATCTTACACCTGGTTTGGCGCTTCTACGACACTCACATTGATAACGGGTTCTGGATCCAGATTATCATTTGAGATAGTAAGAGCAGTTGTAGAGGCAAATATGTCGTCGATGACTATAATATGTTTCTCCCGTATTCACGAAATTCATGGCAACTTCTATATTTACATCAACCAAATCCTCATCATTTCCCAAAATATTTTGATTTGGCAGATTTCTACGATCCCATTATTATGATTATTTAGGGCACGTGAAAATGTGCTAAGATTATTAAGCGCCAGGATGATCCCTCTTGAAGGTTCTAGAAGTGATAAAGTTTCTTTCTTGAATTTTGTTTTCCCACAGTTCTTATCTTCGCAGATGGGTCTCCCGAGCTTCTAACCTTTAGGAGCATTTATAGATATATTCGATCCCTTAAGGGACCTCCACTCTTTATGGTGTGTTTAATGAGTATATAGTTTAGTCCTCCTTTATGGTCAATAAATGCATATGGCGGATTAGATAAATATTGCAAGTTAATTATCTTCTCAACTTCCAGTTCAGTCTAAGTAGGGCATGGATCTAAATATTGAAGATCTTTTACATTCCATGAAATTTCTTAGCATTTTTTAATTTTTGGTTTTTATCTCCCTCTAATGTCGGGAAATGATCTTCATCAAATATGCAATCAGCATAGCGAGTTGTAAATTGATCCCTTGTAATGGGTTCTAGTTATTTATGAATAGACGGAGATTCATAGCTAATATATATACCTACCTTTCTTTGAGGACCCATATAGGTACACTGTGGTGGTGATATAGAAACATAGACGACACATCCAAAGATTCACAGATGGGAAATATTTGGTTCTTTGCCATGCACTATTTGTAAGGGGGAATAATCATGATATGCAACATGCTAGATTTGAATTAGAGCAGCAACGTGCAAAATAGCAGGCCCCCTAACAAGAGATAGGTAAGTCGAATGTTATAACACCAATCTAGCAATTAATTTGATCGCGGCTTAATCAAGGACTCGGCTAGACCATTCCCCTAGGTGTGGACATTAGGAAC